>JAULBU010035663.1:0-15551 GCA_032358235.1 Odonthalia washingtoniensis
TGTGGTAAAGAAGTAGCGAAGGGTGCAAAGTGCCCAAGCTGTGGCAAGGATCAAAGAAATTTCTTCATGAAACATAAAATAATAACAGGGGTGCTAGTAATTATTATAATAGCAGGTATAAACTCTGCAATGGGTGGTAAAAAAGATGATCAACGTAAGAATTGGTTGTTAAAGAATAAAAAATATATTCTTGAAAATATGACTACCACTTGGTTGATGGGTAAAGGTAAAGCTAACAAGGTAGAAGGTGGTATTCCAAATGCAATTCAAAAGAGAATTGATGGTAGATGGGTAAGCTATCCTGGGTGGGTTGGAAAAAACCCAGATAGAGAATCTGTTTCAACTGATCAAGCAGGAAGAACTTCGGGGGCCGAGCTTGTTAGAAGATTACCTAATGTTGCAAACAATGTATCAAATGAAGATTTTTTAAGTCATATTTTAGAGCCTTCTGGAAATCCTATAAGGGGTAGAAAAGAATCGTTAGCTAAAGCTATTGCAGAGGAATCTGCTTTTGATATTATTAAACAAGACTTTGAAAACGAAGGTCCTATATTTGATGCGTTTTTAGCAAATCAAGAAAGATTGAATGCTGTATTAGATAAAAATATAAAAGCAGTATTCGAGAATCAAGCGGATAGAGGAAATGTAAAATTCTCAAGAGCACTTAGAAGAGGTGTAGATATTTCATTATTAAAACTAGGCGATGACATTTTATCGGCTCCAGACATTGATTCAGAAGTAAAAGTTATTAATAATTGGATTGCGAGTGACGGTAGATCAATCAGAACTTTGGCTTATGTATTATACGGTGAGGATAATGAATTAACAACTAATAAAGGTTTATTTGAAAAAATACTTTTACCTATAATCACAACAAATTCTAAATTTGAAGGATTAATTGGGAAAGATTCATATAGATTAGGGAAAGTTGGAAGTGGTTATTCTATATATTTTGGTAAGGACAAAGTAGGGCTTTGGAAAGATACTGAAATAATAAAAAGAAATTGGCTTAAAAATGTAGATATTATAAATAAAGAAGCCGAGTTGGCTACAAATCAACTTATTGATGTTATTAATTATTTTAAAGATAATGAATACACAGAAGAAGATTTACGCAGTTATTTTTCAGTTTTAAAATTTGATCAAAGAGGACTTGCTAGAAAAGTGTCAAAAGCAGGATTGGCTATATTAGGTCTTACAAAAGAGCAAAAACCATATTTAGAGCATAATGCCCCTAATTACAATATTATGGAAAATGCTATTGCTTTTTTTAATGAAGATATTAATGAAAAGCAATTACGAAATTTTATAGACAATGCTAAAGTTAATTTAGTCCCAGCTGATATAAATGATATTTTACCCGAATACATTGAAGGTAAAAATAGAATGCACGATCCAAACGTTGTATTGTACATTAAAGATTTCATGGACAATGGCTATGAAGTTGTGAATTTAGAAAGTGAATATGGTTCTAAAAAAGAATTTGATGCATTAGTAAATTCAGCAAAAGAAAAAATAGATAATAAAAAACGTAGTAAAGGAATTTCTTCTGAGTTTAATGATATAATAGAGAAAAATAAAGGTGTAGAAAGTTATAAAAACTTTTCTGATATTGTTGCTAGAAGGAGAGGTATAGGCAAAAATAAATTTGATGTTTATGTTCCTGCTTCGGCTGCGGATTTTGAATTATTGCTATACAACTTTATGGGTAAAGGTGCAGACGGTGAAAAACAAAAGAAATTTTTTACCGACACTTTACTAAAACCTTATGCAAATGGTAATGATTTAATGGATGCCGCAAGACAATCTATTAAAAAAGAGTACAAACAACTATTAAATGAGTTTCCGGATGTAGCTAAGATGATTGAAAAAAGAACTCCAGATGGAGACTTTACTTATGATCAAGCAATTAGGGTTGCAATGTGGAATGAAGAGGGTGTGGACATCCCAGGCTTATCACAACGCGATTCTAATAAGCTAACTACTCTTGTTAACTCAGACCCGGAATTAAAAGCTTTTAAAGATGCTCTAATTGTAACCGGGCGACAAGGTAGAGGCTGGATAAAACCAGAGGAATATTGGGATGCAAATACGATTATATCTGATTTACATAACTTAACTGAAGGCGAAGGCAGAAAGAAATTCTTGTCTGAATTTATTGCCAATGCTGAAGATATGTTTGGCAAATTTGAAAACGGTAAATTAATTGGTCCTAATATAAATAAAGTGGAAGCTGTATATGGTACAGATGTCAGAGAAGCTATAGAAGACGTTTTATACAGAATGATAACTGGTAAAAACAAAAGTTTTGGAAAAGACAAAGAGACTAGCGCTTGGGCTAACTGGGTATCTGGATCTACTGGAGCAATAATGTTCTTGAATGTACGATCAGCAGCATTACAGTTAATTGGAGCTGTCAACTTCTTAAACTTAAGAGATAATAATCCTTACGCTGCCGCTAAAGCATTTGCTAATCAAAAGCAATATTGGGAAGATTTCGCTACTATCTGGAATTCAGATAAAATGAAAGAAAGACGCGGTGGATTGAAGGAAGATGTTGCTGCTGCTGAAATTGCTAATGCTGCTCAAGGTAGTAAAAACAAAGTTGGCGCTGTGTTATCTTATCTATTAAAAATAGGTTATACACCAACGCAAATGGCAGATAGTTTTGCTATTGCCTCAGGTGGCGCTCCTTTTTACAGAAATAGAATAAAGACTTATTTAAAAGAAGGTATGACGGAACAAGAAGCTGAAGAGGCTGCTTGGGATGACTTTACAAAAGTATCTGACGAGACGCAGCAGTCTGGTGACCCAAGAGATATATCAAAACAACAAGCAAGCCCAGCTGGTAGATTACTATTAACATTCCAAAATACCGCAATGCAACAATCTCGTATTGTTAAAAAAGCGGTGCTTGATCTTAAGAATGGTAGAGGTGATACTAAAACAAATTTTGCTAAAATTGCTTATTACGTAGCAATTCAAAATACAATGTTTGCTGTATTGCAGCAAGGACTATTCGCTGTTGCTTTTGGTGATGATGACGAGGATAAAGATAAAAAAGAAAAGAAGCTAGAAGATAAAGCGCTTGATGTAGCTGACGGGGTACTTGACACTATATTAAGAGGTACGGGGTTTATGGGCGGTATTATAGCCACTGTAAAAAATATGGCTAAAAAGTATTTAGACGAAAAAGACAAAAAGTTTAAAGCTGATTATACTAAGGTTGTGCTTGAAGGAGCTAACCTTTCTCCGCCGATTGGATCTAAACTTAGAAAACTTTACAGTGGGCTTCAACAAACTAAATTTGATAAAGATTTAATTGAAGCAAGAGGTTTTGATGTAATGCAAGACGGCAGAGTTAATCTAGGACCTTCTTATGGCGTAACTGGAAAAGTTGTTGAAGCAGCAACTAATGTACCAATGGATCGTTTAGTTACAAAGGTCAATAATGCTTCTGAAGCTATGAATTCTCAAAATACAGCTATGCAAAGGATTATGGTTGGCCTTGGATGGTCTCCTTATAGCGCAGGGATCGAAGATTCTGCTGGAGATAAAAAGATACGATCAGAAGCTAAAGCTAAAAGAAAGGTAGAGGGGATTGAAAAAGCTAAAGAAACTAGAGAAAGAACTAAAGATTCTATTAGACAACTCCCGATATCTGAACAATTAAAGCTTAGAAAAGAAATGGCTTTGGATCGAAGAGAGAAAAGAAGAAGAAGAAAAATGGGTTAATGAAAAATAGGCACCATACCTAAAAATCCATGAATAGAAAAAGGGAAGCTTAACGGCCTCCCTTTTTTTATTTTATTTTATTTTATAAAACATTACAAATACTTTACGACTATCTGTAAACTTATTTGGGTATTTACTGTGAAAGTAATTACATGGGTACGATAGCGCCCTATTCTTTTTATGACCTATTACAGATTTTAAATTCCATAAATCCGTATTATTAGCATCGTCGTTTAGTAGTCTATTATATTCAGAAGTTTCTATATATGTAAACTTATCTCCGTGTATTTTATGCTCCCAAAAAGCCGTACCGTTTAATTCTTCAGTATTGTTATCAGATATAAATAACACCAATGCTCTATCAGGTTGTTGACCTTCTATTATTGAATCATTGTGTATACGCCAATCATCATCTTGGTTTAGCTTAGCTTCACGGAAAAATCCCAATATACAATCTATACTATTATTTTCTAATTCTTCTACCTTACTAATTACAAGATCAAGAAATTCTTTACCAGGTATTTTAACCCAGAAAGACTTGCCTGGTTTTTTAACTTCAATAAATTCTGAAGTATCATTATTAAGCAAGTCTATAAGTTCTGGATTTAAAAAATCATCTTTAATATATATCATACTATCCGTCACAAGACAAACATCCCTCATCCATTGCCTTAGCCGCTAAGTCACCGCGCAAAACAGATTCGGTACGCATATAATATAAGGTTTTAATTCCTTTTTTCCATGCGTCCATGTGAACTTTGTTAATCCACTTTGGCGTAGCTTCATTAGGAAAAGCTAAATTCAAACTAACTGACTGATCAATATATTGCTGTCTAATACCTGCTTGATTAACCAACTCTAATTGGTTTATTTCTTTGAACGTTTTGAAAACATCTTTAGCCGGGATGTCGTGATTAAACATAATACCATCGAGCTCGTCAATATCCTGAACAGAACCTCCATCAGCCAATATTTTTGCCCAAATTTCATCTGTGTTTATTTTATGTTTCTTTAATAGCTTTACTAAGCTTGGATTCTTTCGAATGAAAGTACCTTTTGCGCTTTGTTCGGTAAATACGTTAGCAGCCCATGGCTCAATACCTGAAGATACGTTCCCACTAAGCTTACTATTGCTGACAGTAGGAGCAATGGCACGAAGATGGGTATTACGCATACCAGTACCAACGCACCATAAAGGCTCTCCATAAACTTCCGCAAGCGCTTTACTGGCTCGTTCACTTTCGATTTTGAGTTGACTAAAGATCTTCCTTGTTTCGTACTGTGCAAGCAATCCCTCGAAGGGCAATCCTTTTTCTTGCAGGTATGTGTGCCATCCCAGCACTCCAAGTCCAAGAGGCCGTCCCTTACTAGCTGATCTAATTGCATTTTCAAAGCCTCGTAATCCTTTTGCTCTTTGGATGAATTCTTCCATGACTCCGTCGAGAAACCAGATTGAGTCGTAGATGAGGTTTGTGTCTTTCCACTCTTCATATTTTGCTAAATTTAATGATGATAAACAACATACAAAACTATGTGTCTCATCGGTGTGTAATGTTATTTCACTGCATATGTTAGTCATGTGTACTTTTAAACCATGAGTTCTATAAGCTTGTGGATTTGATTTGTTTGTGTTTCCTTTAAACAAGACATAAGGTTCACCAGTCGCCTTACGCTTTCTGATAAGAGCACTCCACTTATCCCTTGCTTCATTATCTCCTTGTTCAAGCTTTCGCATGAATTTATCACCGACAACAACGCACTGATGTAAATTAAGAGATTGTCTGTTGACATCTCCTTTTGGTTCTCTAATCTCCAGCCATTCCTTAAAATCTCCGTGTTCAATATTGATATTAACAGAAGCTGCTCCTCTGCGGACTGAGCCTTGGTTAGTTGCGAGGATAGTCGAGTCATATATTTTGCAGAAAGGTACAACTCCGTCTGATGTTCCATTGCCTGTTATTTTAGCGCCGGCGGGTCTGATTTGATTAACTCCGATACCAACTCCACCGCCGTGCTTAGCAAGTAGCATCATCTCTAAATTCTTTTGCCCAATGTCTTGGATACTATCCGCTACGTCAATACCAAAGCAACTGATTGGTAATCCACGATCTGTCCCTGTGTTTGATAATACCGGTGAAGCTAAACACAGCCATCCGTTCCAAATATAATCAAAAAACTTTTCAGTAAGCTCTGGCTTATACAGTCTTTTAGCAACAGTTGACGCAACGCGCATATAAGCATCTTTTGGCGTTTCCCAAGGTAATAGATACCCGCCTGAAATTGTCTTCTTATATACGTCCGTATCAGCCCAGACAGGATAATCTTCTCCCTTTATCCATTCATTATTCCACATCCAAACCTCCTTCTTCTGTTTTTGCTTTTTTCGTTAGCTCTTTAATAGCTTCTTCATAACCCGGCATCAATTTAATTGTACTTAATGTTCCGACAGCCAAGTTAGTTAAATGTTGTTGCTCATCCATAATGCCTTGCATTACTCTAATCATTGCGTCAACTTTGTTTTTTGTTTCGATTAACGTTTGTTCTTTCATTTTATATAATTTTAATTACCAAATATCTTCAAAATCTTCTCCTTCATTTGCTTTACTGTAATCAGTAGGTCTAATAGCAAAGAAATCTGTATGCGTCACTCCTCCTGTTAAATGATAAAACCAATCTAAATTTTTTGATTTGGTATCGTCATAAGCAAAATAATTGCCAAGATCTAAATAACCAAGCTCTACCATTTTCTCATTCGTTCTTTTTCTAATAAAATGTTTTAAGTCATCAGAAGATATACCCTCAATATCGCCCATTTCAAACATCTTATCTATATAAGCCTCCTCGAGTTTAATCATCAATGCTGCCGCGGTTATAATGTCTTCTCTACAATTTTCCAGTAAAAAGACATCTTCTTCGCACATGTGACGAAATAATTGGCATCCCATCTTACTGTGAAGCGATTCATCCCGCACACTCCACTTCATTTGTTGTCCAATGCCTTTAAGCAAATTCCTTAATTGAAAAGAATATAATACAGCAAAAGCAGAATAAAGACTAACCCCTTCAGCGAAAGCGCTAAATACAGCAAGAGAACGGCCAATATCAGTTGGGCTCCTACCTTCTGTTGCAACCAAGTTAGCAAATCTTTCAGCCGTCGCAGGCTCGTGTAAAAAAGCTTTAAAATCATCTAATCCTAATGTTTCATTTAAATAACTATATGCTACAGCATGGATAGTTTCTTGAGAGCCGAATAGCATAGCCATTTGTTGTATCTCGTGTTTAGGAAACCATTTAACCACGCTTTGTGTCCAGTAATCTGATACCGCGCACTCTGTCTGGGCAAAACCTAGCAGGATATTACCTACTAGATTCTTTTCAGACTCGCTTAGCTTTTCATTCCAGTCCTTTACATCACCAGACATACTAATCTCCGTGTGTAACCAAAATGCTTGAGCTTGCTTTAACCAACCTTCTGTGTAGTATATAGGATATTCAAACGGTTTGTATTCAATTCTTTTGTCAAATAATCCCATATATTTTTTTATTTATAAATTTCTAAAGCAATATCAATGAACGGCAAGTATAACACGTGCAATTTTGATTCATCATATTCATAAGTTCTAATTCCAAATAATATACCTGGATAAATTCCTACCGATAATTCCCATGATTTAGGATCTTCCACTTCTACTTTTTTCTTTCTTGTCATAATTATTTATTTAGCATTGTTATATTGTTCTATTACTTCGAGCAGCTCTTTATATATTACTTTACCTTTATTAGCAAAGGACCAAGCCACCCATTTGTCTATCTGTCTTTCGGCATACTTTTTCCTTGCTTCTGACTTCTTTCTAATAGAATCAAACGTATCGTCTCGTCGCATTCGCTCATTTTTTGTGGTTTATAAAGTGTTCGTTCGTCGTTGTTATCGTGTAACCATTTCTTAAATAGTTTCCATCGTAAAGGAAAAGATTCATTAGCTCTACCTTTTGTTTCAATTATGAAGTCTTCTCCAATAAAATCAGGTGTATATTTTAAATTAAGTACTTTTTTATTTCCTCTATTTATAAAATCCCCTTTGCTATTAGATTGCCTCTCAATACAATTGTTTATAAACGTGAATGCAGGAACTAATTCAAATGTTTCACCCTCATATTTAAAGTCTATACCCGCTTCCATTAAAGCAATGAACATATACTTTTCAAGGCCAGAAGCAAAGGTTACACCATTATATGTAACCTTCTTTGCAACTACTGGTCCTTTCTTTCTGCTAAGCTTCTTCATCTATTGTATAAGAGAATCCGTTAGCCTCTGTCCATTTTTCAGCGTCTTTAACATCTATTTTTAAAAGCTCTAATTCTTCTTTTATAGATGTAGCCTCTTCTTTAAGTCGTTGAACATATAAAACAGCATCCATTAATTCTTCTTGAAAATGATTAAGCCAAGTGTGCATATCTGATTTGTCATCACGTAATGTTTTACCATACTTTGCAAAGCCAACATCTGATCTTGATACAAATTTGTCTACTACATTTTCAACAACTGGATCTCTAAATGTTATTTCTTTCTTTCTCATTACAATGTGCTATTAAATGAATTTACTGTACTACCTTTAGCTGTATTATTTAATCCTGCAGAATAGTTAGCGTAATAATGCTGAGACGGTATTGTACTTGGATTGTTTTTAACAAACGTACCGTTTTGCATTGACCCTTTTCTATTTGCAATTTCAGTATAAGCTGATACAACACAGTCTTCAACTTTGAAACCTAGTAAGTGTGCTAAATTAGTTAATACAACAATTGAATCTCCAATTCCATCTTTTTGTTCTTCTTTATTGCCATTAAGAATAGCTTTAGATAATTCACCAACTTCTTCAATAAGTTTTACGAATTGTGTTTTTGGATCACCTTTATCGTATATTCCACGTTCTTGAGCCCATTGCCTAATTAATTTGTATACATTAGGCTTCTTGTCTTTTTTACTTTCTTTAATTAATCTTTCATCAACTTTACCATTAGAGGGAAGTAATTTTAAGTACTCGTTCAACGCTTTATTATATACGTAGCATCTGTTAGGATTGTACATCGATGTTCTCGCGTTTGTCATTATCCAATCTATAACCGACGGCGTTACCTCAAAATTTCCATAAGGAGAATTGATTATTTTTCCCATGCTGTCCATAAGCTGCCCTTTTAGTTTGCTTACCGGGCATGCGAATGTAATTGTTTGTTCTGTTACGTTTGTTTCCATTTTATTTAATTTAAGTTTATTCATTAATTCTTTGTATGAATCACGGTCAATCTTATAGCCGTAGAGTAGTTGAAGCTCTGCCTCCTTTGCTGATATATAATCTATATCATCGCTAGAGTCCAGAACTTCGTATTCAGATGGCTGGTACCCTTGTTGTACCGTAATTCTATTATTAAGATTACGTGTAACTCCTATCTTTTTCCCAAATATGTGGTAAATATAATAGGTTTCGTTTTTATTTTTCATGCAGATTTATGTATTTTATTATTTTTTTTAATGTAGAAGTATTTTCTTTAGCTAATCCAATTATTACATTACAATTATGGCATATAACATCTCTAACAACACCTGTTATGTGGTTATGATCTATACAACTTTTGCCACCTAATGGATTACCACAAATATTACAATCTTTTATTTTGTAAAATTCTAACACTTCAATAGGCGTTATTTTATATTTATTAGCTTTAAACATAACTTGAGTATGATATTGGCAATAAGACCCTCCAGTGCTTCTCACTAAATCCTCGCACTTTTCATGCTTAAAGCAGCATTTCCTAGCTCTAGGATTATTTATATTATCACGATACCATTTTCTAGTAGCTTCTCTGTTTGCTTCAATTCTTTCTTCTTTCGTATTGTATTTTCTTGGTCTTCCCATTTTATAAATATTGTGTATATTTATATTATTACACAATAAATAAAATACTTACATCAAATATAATACATATTTTTTAATTTACACTGCAACTGCAGCAGTTATTTTTGGTCCGTGTTGATAATTTATTATGTTCAATACACCATCTTTGTATGTATACTCTGGTGATAGGAATGTTTCTTGCTCTAAATATTGTTTTACAGTATCAATTTGATTCTTATAAATGTGAGCATCAATTATTTGCATTTCAAGTCTAGAAGCTTTATATCCTGTTTGTTCTGCAATGTATAATTGTATTTGAGCAAACAAAGCAACGTCATAAGGTATACCTAACAACACGTCTCCTGATCTTTGAACAACAAACATATTCAGTTCATCACCTTCAACAAAGAATTGGAAATACAAATAACAAGGCGGTAGCGCCATCTCTTCAAGTTGCAATGGATTCCACAAACTAATGATATGTCGTCTGCTGTCTGGGTTAGTTCCAAGGCTATTAAGAACCATCCTTAATTGATCATAGTATTCACCATTGAAATTTCTTAATTGATGCCCATAAACAGGCCCTAAATCCCCATTCTCATCTGCCCAAGCATCCCAGATTTTAATGCCATTATCTTGAAACCTTTTTATATTTGTTTCACCGTTAATAAACCAATCAAATTCTGTTTTAAATGTTTTTTCAAACATCTTCCTACCAGTTAGCAAAGGAAAACCTTCTTTAAGATCTATCTTTAGGCTTTCATTGAATAAGGAATAACTTCCTACTCCTGTTCTATCGTTTCTGAAATGGCCTGTGCATAATATATCTTTTAATATATTTCTGTATTGGTATTCATAACTACTCATCTTTTTTGTACTTTTCATAATAGTATGTATAATATTTAAACATTTGTTTCCATAAGGTCTTTTTATCATAGATCGTTGGATCTCTATTCCTATTTCCATTTATAGTAATATCAAGATACCAAGATGTTGTATTGAATGCAAACGGTGCAATCGTTATACTATTCTTAACACACCAAACCATGGCTTCACGTTCTTTTTCGGTTTGAATGTATATACCCATATCTATTTGACCTTTCTTTTTAGTTCCACTACCCATTTATTCCCACGGTAATTTTTCTGCTGATACATCCAATGGAACGTGAGGTATAAAGCATCCTGAGTTTGGTTCCCATTTAAAATGAGCTTCAGCGCCATTCTCGCCAAGATTTTGAAACTTAACTTTCAGCACTTTACACTTTACAGTTTTATTTTCATAATCTCTATGGACCAATAACCCGTGATAAGAAGCATCGTACCATTCTCCACCACCTTTAATGTTATACATTGTTGGTTCTTCAATCTTACCATCAGAACCTTTATACATCTTAGTAGGATGCGCAACAATAAAAACTAACACATCAAATTTCTTAGCAAAGATTTCAATCTTCTGCAAGTATTCCATTGTGTATTTATTTACGTCTTCAGTCTTAGCGTCTACATCTCTTACTTTATTAAATGGATCTATAACTAGACACTTAATACCTTTACGTTTCACTAGTTCGGCACCTTTTCTTAATACTGATTCTAATGTGTAACGTTCCATATCGATGTGAAAGAAATTAGAATTGCAATGATCAGCAACTTGATTCCAACGCTCGCTTCCAATATCATCTTGAGTTGGCATGCCTTCCCAAACCTTACGCATTAATTTGTGCGCATGTAAGTAAGCTGGTGTATTTTCAGGAGAAGCAAATGCGGTTTTCCAGCCATAGTTTCGATTATAACCCACAACCATTTGGTCGACAAAATCACTTTTACCGGAAGATGGAATACCAGTGACAGTAATGAATTGACCAGTATAAGTTGAAAAGATACTATCAAAATTCTCAAGGCCAACTTGAAATCCCGGCTTAAAACCGTTACGAACAAAGTCAGTAACTTCACCTTCGAGATCTCTAAATGTGACAACGTTTTCAAGTGGTACAGGCTTTGCTCTTGAAATTCTCTGTGATAGTCTTTCTTTTCCATACTTTAATAAATATTCATTAGCGTCTTTACAATCTTCAAATGTGGCTAAGTAACATATTTCAGAACCTAATCGTCTAACTAATTCAAGCTGTAATGCTTGTCCTGCATCATCTGAATCAACCGCTATAATTATTTTTGATTTGTCTTCGAAATAATCTATGCAACTATCCAAGTAGTCAAGATTATTATTATTAAGAGTAGCTCCGTTAGGGACTGATATTGCGTTTGTTATTCCTGCTTCGTGCAACGCGAGCACATCCATTTCGCCTTCAACGATAACACAATATTCGTAGCCCACAATACTATTAATATTGTAGAAAACTTTTTCAGCACCTTTATATAACTTAAAGTTCTTTCTACCATCTCTATATTTAACATTTATAAGTTGATCACCTATAAAGTAATTAAACCTTATTACATTTTCAACCTTACTTGTTTGAGGCATGAATTCTGAACCTTCGGTAACTTTAAGTTCTGTTAATGTATCTTTTGAAATTCCTCTTGTTTTGAACCATTCTTCAACTTTTGAACTGACTTCGTGTATAGCAACCGGTTCGGGTTTCTCATATACTTTTTCAGATTTACCTTTACGTTGGTAAGTGTGTAGTTGAAATGTTTTATTACAATTGTGGCAGGTTCCAATACCACGTTGCCAATCATAGCTAGCGCATTTGGCTTTTTCATTCTTAGGTTTTCTATCAGGAGAACACAAAGGACATATACCCTGTGTCTTACCTTCCTCAAGTTTGTATTGATTAAATTCATCAATTAGAAAACCATTAATTTCAACTGTCTCTACATTCATAGGAAAAAATTTATTAGTTATTGTGTTATATACAATGCGCTAAGATATAAAAAATATAATAACGCATCATATATTATACACATTTTTTAAGGCTATAACCTTAAATTGCTTTGACTATCCTAAGGCTATAACCTTAAAATGGAAGATCATCTTCAACCGGAGCTGCTGCTCTTTGTGCAACTGGTGCGCCAGCATCTTGTCTTGGCGCTGCGGCAACATTTGTACCGTTAGTCCATACAACCTTAACATTTCCTAAGTATACTTTCGCCATCTTAGCGTCACGTTCTTCTTTGGACTGTTCAACAAGGACTGGACCTTGATTGCCGAATTGATCCACCTCGTCGTTAAGTGTAATGGTAATAGGAAGATACTTTCCTTTTTTTCCATTAATGATTTTATCTTTTGGAATATCATTTAAGTTAATGCTTGTCTTTAAAATAGAAGCCATTTTTTTTAGTTTTTAATTAATAATTTTATTTGATTTTTTTAAATTTTCATTTGCCCATAAAGGCTGTAAGTTTTTATAATTACAAAGTTTTAATATATCGCAATCAGTAATGGCGGAATCTAATGGTATTATATGATCTATATGCCATTCGCCATGATTTTCCCAATTCATATTTTCATCAAACAATGCTTCAATATGCTTTTTGAAATCATCATAACAACATCCTATTATATCCTCAGTTTTTTTGTTTTTAATAAAACTTTTAGATTTTAAAAAATAATATATTCTTGTTCTTAATATATTTTTCATTTTATGAATTGGATCTTGTCGGCGTCTATTTCTAGAGTATTCATTTAATTTATCTCTATTATTTTTACAATATAATTTTGAATACTCGTTTTGCTGTGCTCTTATTTTTTCCTTGTTATTATTGTAATATTCTTTTTGATTTTTAAGTATATTTTTTTTATTATTATAATAATACTTTTTATTATAAGAAGCAGCGTATTCTTTCATATACATTCTTCTTTTTTCTTTGCGCTCTTGTTCAGTCATAATATATTTGTTATATTGTTATGCTTTTATAATTACGCAAATTAATTGAATATTACATTTACATCTTAGTTATTTATTTGTAAATTGTTAAACATTCTTCTCATTTGATCTTTTGTAGCTCCTGAATTTCTTCTTAAGTTATCAATTGCTTTTAAATGATTTTGTCCTTTGTAGAACTCTGTTGTTGGTCTTGTTAAACCTGATACAGAACAGATTCTCATTTCTACTGCTTCTTTTGTGTTTCTTTTGTTACTCATTTTATTTAATTTAATTGTTATTATTTTTTATTTGGTAATTCTTTATGCTCCATAAAATAACCTTCTACTTCAGCAGGATTGCGGTAATATTCTTCAATTCTAGATAGCATACTAACAATGTTTTCAAATACAAATGTTTGGCATCCTATTTCTATAATATATCCATTTGCTGCCGGTTTAATTTCTATTGACCTAGTAACTGATTGCCCGCCTATATTAAAAGTTGTAGTAGCTGAATTTACGGATCCTAATCCAATATTGCCTGATGATGTTATTCTTAAGTCACTCATTGTTATAATGTTTTAGTTAATAAATGTTGTTGTGGATCAAAGTCTTCTGTCTTAAAGAATAGATTGTAAGCATCAATAGCTTTCAATACTTTATCTTCACCTCCTTGTAAAAACTTATCAGAACAGTCAAAGATACCAATTTGATGCGACTTTTTATCTATTGCGATAAAAATTAAATCATAACCGAATAACTTTTTATAAATGTAAGCTTGACTGTCATAGTTATATTTCTTAGCGGAGTAAGCAAACCCTGATAAATCTGATGTTGTTTTAAGATCGACTATTAAACCTTCATCGTGGTTTATTATATCAGCCTTACCTTTCCACATTACATCATTAATATCAGCAATCCCAGGAACTTCATACTCAACATTGAAACCTCTTATAAGTCCTTCACATACTTTGTTAGCTAACATTTTATCCTTCAGTAGTTCGATATTATCAACCTCGTGTTGTAATAAACAAATCTCACCGCCTGATAACTCCTTGTAAACGTTAGTGTTACGAGTAGTTGTGTTAATTATTTTATATTTGTGCAACTTATCTGGTTCCAATATTGCAGTGTGAAAATAACCACCAATTGCAAAATTTGGATTAGGTGGTTGTGGCGCATTCATCTCTAACGGATTAGTTAGTAATGAACTTATATTAGAATTGCTAAGAAACTGTTTACCTATAGCCCCGTAATAATGCTCGTCATTTTTTAATAATTCTAAATATTTTTTTTTATCTTCTTCAGTCATGTGTTATTGTATTATAATTCCCTACAAAAAATCCGTTATAATCCAATGCGTGTAATCTAGTTTCAAATAGGTGAGCATCAACTTGTCTTTTAAATCTAGCTAATATTTCATAATTATCTACTATTTTACCAGAGCTATTATGGTACCTAATTCTTCTGCCCACATTGTTTGTCATCCCAACATAATGTTCTTCTGGCAAATAATAAACATAAAAATAACCATCAGATTGTTTTAAATATTTTTTACGTTGTCTTTCCGCTTCTTTGTTTGGGTCATAATTTTTTTTACGATATTCACGTATGTAAGCATTCCATTTTAATTTTTGTTCTTCTGTCTTCATAATTATAAATGTATTTGTGTTATTTATATAATTACGTATTTACAAAAATGTTTACGGTTAATACTTATTCGCCATAATAATGTTGATCATCTCTTAGCTTTTCTAAAATATCTTCTTTAGTCATTAGATTAATTTTTTAAGTTCTTCAATCGCTTTAGGATCTACATCGTACTTATTTAAAATAGTATCTAATGTTGTTTGATCTTTAACATAAGCTTTAGCTTTATCAAATGTCTCTGTACCTACTTCAATCTTAACCTTTGGTTTTGGATCTGCTTTACCATGGTCTGGATCTTGAGTATCATCAATTAAGAATAGATTACCAAGCGCATATTTTTTACCATAACTAGATGCTGAACCAAACTTCTGAGGCATTTGCATTCCTTTCTGATCAAGATCAACACCGACAATCGCTGTTGCTTCAATTGATGTAAGATTATCTGAAATAGTA
>JAULBU010035674.1:0-15550 GCA_032358235.1 Odonthalia washingtoniensis
CTGAGATTTTTGGCAAACAAAAAGCTCAAGAAATGGTCTATATTACTTTAGCGATGAACGCACTCACCTTTGCGATTCTGTTTATTGCCATTAAGCTCCCCTTTTTAGGCGCCTCAGAGCAGAAAGCTTTTGAGCTCATTTTAGGTTTGAGTGGTTTAAGAATTTTTTCATCCTTAGTAGCCTACTTTTGCTCACAGCTCTTAGACATTAAATTGTATGCTTTTTTAAAAAATAAAATAGGCCTGCGCCTCTTATGGCTCAGAGCCAATCTATCTACCTTGGCTTCTCAGCTAGCAGATACGGTCATTATCGATCTAATCTTTTTGTACTTAGGGCTAAAAATGAAACTTTCTCAAGTTATTTTTGTTATGTTATTTTCATTTTTGTATAAGATGATTTTTGGTGTATTAACAACCCCTCTTTTATATGGCCTTGTTTTTGCCATCCGAGGAAAAAAAAGAATAGAAGGAGAGCACGATGGATTTTGAGTGTGATTTAAGCAAAAAAAAATGTGTTCCTTGTCGCATTGGGGTCATGCCTTTAAAAGGAGAAAAATTAGCTCCTTTTATTGCAGAACTTGGCCAGAGCTGGAATGTGATTAATGAACATCATTTAGAGAGAGAATTTATTTTTTCAGACTTTCAAGATGCTTTAAATTTTACGAATAAAGTGGGTAAGATTGCTGAAGAAGAAGGGCATCACCCTGATATTTATCTCACCTATGGCAAAGTAAAAGTTTCGATTTGGACTCATAAAATCAATGGGCTTTCTGAAAGTGATTTTATTTTAGCCGCCAAATATAACCATCTTAAATAAGATCTAAATCTTTTTAATCCAAAAGATCATTTTCTTAAGACTTTCCTTTCGCTCTCCTATTTCTTTATAAGAAATAGATCCTACAAGCTCAGGATGCTCTTGAAAACCCTGTTTTTTCCAAATGAGTTTAACCGGTGGGTAATCTTTGGGGGGCTTATGATGATCAGAATCTCTCTCAAGAGTATAAAAACAATAGTATTTGTATTTGTTTAAGCTCTTTCCATAGGAAAAAAGCGCTTCAAACAGCTTTTTAGAAATCCCTTTTTTTCGCTCCTCTTTCTTAACTATGATTTCTCCAAAACAAAAATAATCTTTTGGATTGCGTCCATGAGAAATAAAAGCTTCTTGGAAGTTTTCAAGATCGTGCTTAAAAGGAAAGCCCATAGCAATGCCCACAATTTACTTATCATCTTTTGCAACCATAATCACGGCATCTTCCATGTTTTTAAACTTAGCTAAATACTGCATGTTATCTTCATACTTTCCATCATAAAGATAGGGATATTCAGCAAAGATTTTCAAACGAAGCTTGATAAGCTCAGGGATTGCTTCCATGAGTTTGGATCCTGTATATAATTGAATATCAACGCCTCCTGCCATTTTCTCTCCACCAGCTCATTTTAAGATCAGTTGCATGATTTTCTCTCTTCTGATACTTACAGAATAACTGGGCAACTTTAAAAAAGCAGCTCCTTGTTGGAACGTTTAAATAGCCGTTTTTAATAGCTTTAATACGCTAAAGTATTTAAAATTCAATATTGAATGCGAAGGCATCCATTAGAACCTGGTTAGATAAATTTAAATTAATTGTGAGGTCCTTATGAAAAAAACACTTCAAGTCTTAATAGCCTCTCAAGAAGAAGCCAAACTCTTTGAATATGGTCATGATAAACAATTTAAATTGATTGACATGTTTGATAATGAGCTATTTAAAAACGAAGGTCAATTTACAAGTCCTCCGGGAAGGTCTAATCCAAGAATGGCTCACGGCCAATTTGCTCTTAATAATGAAGACTCTCAAAAAGTAGACTTAAGACATCATTTTGTTCACTCCATTTGTGATAGTTTACATAAAAAATGGGAAAGACACCCTTTTGACTTTTTAGCGCTGATTGCAGAACCTAAAACCATCGGTGATCTTAGAAAGTACTTACATAAGACCTTGAAAGATATTATCACCTATGAAGGAAGCTCTAATTTAATGAGTCTTCCCGATGCTCAAATTATTGAACATCTCCAAAAAATTGGTTTAGGCGCAATGATTAAGCCTTAATGACCCATGGCTTTGAATATCTAAACCTATTTTTTCTTGAAATTGATCAAACAGCCGTTGTTCTATTTTAAGAATGTCTGGAATCCACTCTTTAGCCTCGCTCTGAAAAAGCTCTAAGCTGATTTCTTTCAAATGATGCTTTTCTTCTTTTAAGACATTAGAAATGGAAATGGGTATTTTATATTGCTTCAGAAGCTCTTGATAGCATTGATAGACCTCCAGCGCCCTAACTTCAATGGCATAAGTAACAAGTAAATAAGCATACACTCGCAAAGCGTATGAGCTAGGCCCGCAGCGCGTTTTTAAAAATTTAGAAATTTGGCTATTGAGCCTTGAGAGATAAAAGCGAGCACTATACCCCCCTAAAATATTTTTTGTTTGATAGGTAGAAAGGGGTTCTAAAAAAATTTTCTCGGCTAAAGACTTCATATAAAAAGCATGCCTAAATTCTTCTGCCGCATGTTTAAGAAGCTCTTTAGGAACAATAACTGGGTGTTGACAATCTGCAATCAGCTTTGCCCCACAATTTTCTAGATAAGAAAGGGTGTTAAGCCAGCGCCCATGCAAAGCGCTATCTGAAATAATGAGTGTTAATTCTTGTTTAAGCATTTCTTAAAATTCCTTTTTTAAAACAGTTTCAATGGACTTATAGATTTGGGCAAGTTCACTCTCTGTAATGCAATAAGGGGGCAAAACATGAAACGTATTGCCAAAAGGACGAATTAAAACCCGGTGCTTTTGAAAATGTTCATAGAGCTTATTCCTAACTGGATTATGATAAGAACTAGCCTCTTTCGTTTTGTATTCAAAAAAAAGTAACGTTTTACTGACATAGGCTGAGGCAACTGCAGGATAATGCTTCACTGCAGCTAAAAAATCTTGATGAGACTTTTCAATAAAATCTCTTTGTTTATGGCATTCACTGGATTGTAAAAGCTTTAAAGAGGCAAGCGCTGCCGAGCAAGCTAAAGGATTACCACAATAGGTATGGCCATGCAAAAAAGCCTTTGAAAGCTCCAGAGATAAAAAGTTTTCAAAAAAGCCTTTTCTAAAAACAGTGGCTCCTAAAGGTAGAAATCCCCCTGTTAAACTCTTTGATAAACAGACAATATCGGGTTTATTTTCTAAATGATCGGTGACAAAATAAGAACCAACTCTTCCCATCCCGGTCATCACCTCATCAGCAATTGTTGTCACGCTGTATTCTTTGCACATTTTGATCATTTGATCGAGCGTTTTGAGGCAGTGCTTTTTCATCCCCGCCACCGCTTGAATCATCGGTTCAAAAATAAATGTTGCAACATCGTTACTTTCTAATTTCTTTTTGAGTTCTTCAAGGCTCTGCTCTGGATATTGAAAAGAAGGCGGCGCAATCATGGAGACATCAAAGAGAAAAGGGTCAAATGGTTTAGAAAAAAGTCCCCTTTGCGTGACAGACATCGCCCCAAAAGTATCGCCATGATAACCATCCTTAAAGGCTAGAATCGTTTTTTTCTGATGATGACCCTTGTTATAGTGAGCTTGCAAACTTGCTTTCAAAGCTGTTTCGACAGCTGTAGATCCGTTATCAGAAAAAAAGACTTTGCCATAGCTTGTGCCCAGAAGTTGAACGAGCTCTTCTGCTACGTTTTCAGCAGGGGCGTGAGTATACCCTGCGAGCATCACATGATCTAAAGTATTTAACTGCTTTTGAATGGCCTCTGTAATCACAGGGTGGCGATGTCCGTGCAAAGTCACCCACCAAGAAGAGATGGCGTCAATGATCGATGATCCATCACTCAACTTGAGAGAGGCATTCTCAGCAGATACGACTCTCTTAGGAGGGGGATCAATGAGCGCCTGCGTAAAAGGATACCAAATAAAACCCTCCTCTTTTAGTTTGAAAATTTGTTTTTCCAAAAGGGGTGCTGCTTCCATAAATTAACGTACCTCTCTATTGTCATTAAGTTCACATTTTCTTCTTGCCTCACACGCCCTAGCATGGGCAGCCCTGAATTTTCTAAGATAAAGCTTTCAGAAAAGCTATTTTCCACCCCATTAAAGATGATTCCTAAAATAGTTACTTTGGCTCTCTTAAGAGTTTCTAAAGTTAAAAGAGTGTGATTAATACTTCCTAAATAATTTTTAGAAACGACAATCCACTCACAATTCCAGGTTTTGAAAATGTCTAATGTTGTTTGCGTTTTGTTAAGAGGAACTAAAACTCCCCCAGATGATTCGATAATAAGAGGAGAAGAAAGTGAGGGAAGCTTCACTTTTTCTAGAATAATTTCTTTATTTTCAATTTGAGATGCTTGATGGGGAGAAGCTGCTGTTTCAAAATGATAACACTCTGGCAGAATTTTACTTTTTTCTTGATCTGTCCACTGCAAAATGCTCTCTGTATCTCGCGGAGATCCGCTGCTAAAGGGTTTGAAATAATAAGCATTGAAAAGCTTAACTAAAATGGCGCTGACCACTGTTTTTCCAACATCAGTTCCGATGCCTGCAATTAAAATAGGCTTCATCTTTTTTCCTCTTTAAATGTTTCATGACCCAGCTTCATTTTTAAAAATTGATGAAGCTGATCGATTTCTGAATAGGTGTTGCCAGCATGTAAACAAATTCGCAAATAGACTTTATTTTTACGCGTTGTAGGAGGCTTTAAAGGAAGAAGATGAAACCCTCTTTGTCCTAGCTCAAAAGAAAGCTCATCTGCTTTTGAAATACTCTCTACTCTAACGGATTGAATAGGGCTTTGCGACGGCGCTCTGCTGAGCTTGCAATTGATAGCTGATTGAAAGCAATATTCTATGAGCGCTCTTAATTTTCTTCGTTTATCCTCTGCAGCTATCATGTGCTGATAAGCTTGATCAATTAATACATAATTATAAAGGGGCATGGCTGTAGAATAGATAAAGGGCTTAGCTGTATTAATTAAAAATTGTTTTGTTTTAGCATTGGTTAAAATAATAGCTCCATAGGCTCCAAGAGCTTTGCCAAAGGTATGCATGCGAGCAAAAAAACAATGGGGAAGTTTTTCTTGCACAATGAGCCCCTCTCCTTGAGGACCAAAGACTCCTGTCGCATGAGCTTCATCGGCAATTAAGAGAGCTGAAAATTCATTTGCCAATGCAGCGATTTCACTTAACGGGGCTAAATCCCCTGAAGTAGAATAAACCGTTTGAATGCAGATAAAGAGCTGATGGTATTTTTTTGCACACACTTCAAGTTGAGTACGCAAACTGGCCAGATTATTATGCTTAAAAGAAAAAGAGTTGGCTCCGCTTTGTTTAACACCTTCCCAAATCGAGGCATGGGCTTCTTCATCAATTAAAACCCCATCTTTTTTTCCAATAACGGTGCTCAAAAGAGCCAGATTGGCAAGATAACCATTACTTAAAATAAGCCCTGCTTCGGCCCCATGAAAAGCGGCAATTTTTGTTTCGAGCTCTTCGACAAAAAAATGATTGCCACTGAGCAGGCGTGAGCCACTTGATCCTAAAATGGGGCTTTTTAAAGGCATTGCTTCAATTAAGTTTTGATAAGCTCTATTCACTTGAAGTTCTAAAGAGCGATCCTTAGAAAATCCCAAATAGTCATTAGAACAAAAATCAATCCAAGCAGAAGATGCTTGCTTTAACTTTCTTAAAGTTCCTTGCTCCATTCGGCGGTAGAGAAAAGATTCTATTTGAGACTCGGCTTTACTGAGCTGCTTTTGCATAAGCCTTTTGTGGTTTTAGTTTCAAAATCTCGAGCATTTGAGCATCTTGATCTGCTGTCTGATTGGGCACAGTTAACAATTTTTTACCCCAATGAAAAGAATTAGCTCCTGCCAAAAAGCATAAGGCTTGTTCGGCAATTGTCATCTTTTCTCTCCCTGCAGATAAACGTACCATCGTCTCTGGCATAGCAATACGGCACACTGCGACCATGCGAACTAGTTCCCACACAGAAATTTCGAGCTCTTCACCCAGCGGCGTTCCTTTCACAGGAGATAAGCGATTAATAGGGACAGATTCTGGGTGAGGGGTGAATGAAGAAAGGGTTTGAAGAAGGCGAAGTCTATCTTCTTTTTTTTCCCCAAGACCAATAATCCCTCCACAACAAACGGTGACTTTAGCTGAGCGAACCTGAGCTATGGTATCTAAACGATCTTGATAAGTACGAGTCGTGATAATCGTTGGATAAAAGCGATCAGAGGTATCTAAGTTATGGCTGTAGGCATAAAGACCCGCCTCTTTTAAACGCAAAGCCTGCTCTTGATCCAGCATCCCAAGGGTGCAGCAAACTTCTAATCCCATCTCACAAACAGCTGAAACCATTTTTAAAACTTGTTCAAACTGTGGATTATTGCGTACATTACGCCAAGCAGCTCCCAGGCAAATGCGAGAAGCACCATACTCTTTGGCCTCTTTGGCGCGCGCTAGCACCTCTTTTAATTCCATCATGGGCTCTGGTTTAATAAATGTTTTGTAATAAGAAGACTGCGCGCAATACTTACAGTCTTCAACACACCCCCCTGTTCGCACCGAAATTAAATGGGCAATTTGAACTTCATTCTTTGGGTGATATTGATTATGGATATCTGCTGCTTTTTGAATCAGTTCTAATAGAGGTAACTCATAAAGCTCTGACAATTCTTCAATAGACCAATCGTGACGAATCATGAAGTGTGTTCCTATTTTGTTAAAAAGAAAGAACACTTTAGCAAGAGATTTTCAAAAGGAGCAAATGACGATATTGAATTTTTAAACTATTTTTTAGTTTAAAAATTAGAAATTAAACTTATTATTGCATAAAACACTTTGAAATAACTAAAATTTAACCTTAATTTTGGTTTGATTTAATGTTAGATATCCTTTTTAGCAATCAGAGCATCGAAAGAATTTTACTATTTCTTTTTGTCAACCAAGAGGGCTATGGCTCTCAAATTCAACATTTACTCAGCGTCCCCTTAACCCCCCTGCAACACGCTCTCAGCAAATTAGAAAGAGGGGGAGTCATTGAAAGTTCTTCTGTCAAAAATAAGCGCGTTTATAAATTAAACAGCAATTACCCATTGGCTTTTGAATTAGAAACCCTCCTCAAAAAAGCTTTCTTTCTTTTACCCAAAGAAGAGAAAAGGAAATATTGTTTTGCTTTTAAACCCAAGCTAACTGCCAAAGAGGAAGCCTCTCAAAATCTCCTTCAGCAAAAAGAGCTCAAACATTTTTTCAAAAGGCTCTCGAAAGTAGAGACCCTTTCCATTCACTCTGAGACTAAAAAAGGCTCCCAAGTAGAAATCAAAAAAGGGCATGCTCTTGTTTTGATTTCTTCAAAATCTCCAAGTGAACTTGTCTTTCATGAAAAAGGATCTTGGGACTTGGGCTTAATGCCCTCTTTAGAATTTACGAATACCTTCCGCTGGACTTTGGATAGTAAAAGCTCCTTAATTTCTTTAGAGCATCTTCGCTACGGAATTCAAAAGCCTGTTTTTTTATTTCATTTAACATCTTATCACTCTCAAACTCTTCAATCGATCGATCCCCATTTATGCAATGAAGATACTTATTTTGCTCACATTGATTGGAACAAAGAAGCGATTCATTTTAATTTAAGAATTATTGGCCCTGGCAAAAATGACTCCTTGCATTATCTATATACCTAATAAAAAGTAATAAAATTTATATTTAAAATTGTTAAATAAATAATTTTAATTATTAATTAATAATTATTTTAATTACTTTAAAAGTTGAACTTTTATTAATTATATACTTATCATGTGCCTGCAATTTTTATTAACAAGGAGATAATTATGTCGTCTATATCTACAATTGCAATTAAAGCACCCTTAACAGAAGTTCAAACAGAAATTCAAAATGCGGCACCACAAGTTGCAACTCATAAATGTCCTGGACATACTGAATTCTTTCATCGCTATATGAAAGAGAAAAAAGCTGAAAGAAAAGCGGCAGCAGAAGTTCAAGAAGTTGAAAAGAGAAGAGACGTTACAGACGTTACTTCTTCTATTATCAGCAAGAAAGATCACAACGGATCAAAAAGCGGTCTTTTCTACGGATTAAATAGAGCTTATAACTATGCAGTGCTTATTCACTTTAAACATAAAGATGATTCTGCAGAGTGTCCATACCACCCAGCTTACAAAGCATAAGGTGCCAATGATTTAATGAGCTGCATGAATGCAGCTCATTTTCTTTAAAATGAAAAAGAGCTTCACTCTTCTCCATTATTCTTAACATCGGCAATAGCCTGCTGAATTTCTTGTTCAGTCATTGCTATAGGAAGTGTCACAAACTCTCTTGTAAACCAATGGACACATTGCCCTGTCATTTCTTCTCTTGTAAACTTTTGAGTCACAGTATCGCTTTGACCATCTTTTCGCTCTCTTACGCCAACTAAAAAAAGAGTACTCAAAGTCTGAACTCTGCAATCGACCACCTCTTCTGGACGGAGATCGGTTTTATCAACAACAAGCCGTGCTGTTACATCTTCTCTAGCCAAATTAAATATATTTGAATCAAAATCTTGTTCACTTCTTGCCTGATGAGAGTCTCCAAGATCTAAAACTCGAAAGTCAAAGAGATTCGTAGGGTCACTAGGAAAAAGGGCTGTAAATTTAAAATTTAACGTATTAGCATCTAGGGTGGGAGAAGCTCGCACACTACCTGCAGCAGCAAAAGCCATAAAAAGAACTCCTTATCATTTAAAATGATAAAGATAATAACATTTATCCTGTTTTTTGAGTGCTAAAAAGGCTGATGTAGCCCCGTATCTATCCGATCGATCTCTTCTTGAGTCACTGGATTTTGAAATGTTCCAATAGACCCTAACGGTCCGGGGGGTTTTGAAATCCAATATAAACATTTTCTTTGAATGGGGTCTCTTCTATTTTTTTGAGGGAGAAAAAGCCGTCAAAGAGTCTTTTTTAAAAAGGAAATTGCATAGACTTGCGAGCGGCCGATTTCGCATTCTTCTCTTCTAGGGTCATGGGCTCAATGCCATCTTTTGATAACCATAAGCATTTTTGCTCCAGATCTTCTGCTGAAAATATCCGTGTAAATTGCTGGTCTCCCGATTGATCAAGCTCGCTGACTGGATTATCACGCACTTTTATTCCCACTAAAAAGAATTGCTCCGCCAGAGTATTGACCTGAAACGAACAAACATCGCGACCACTTAGAGCTTGATTGGCTAGATCAACAACCACGTTTTTACTTAATGGCGCTTCAGACGGAAATGGGAAGCTAAAAGGATCCACAGACTGATAGGGGTTCAAACCCGCAAGATCTAAAATCCGCAAATGGAAAAAGGTAGGTTTACCATCAACAAAAGAGTCAGTGGCATATCGAACAGAAATTTCACGATGAGGTAAATAAGTGCTGGCTTCTTCAGTTTGCATTACCCACTGTGTGTATTGATCAAAGTCCCAAGGCTTGTCACTTGTAGCATTAAGGGCTGCTGCTGCAAGAGTTGCTGCAATAAGATCTTCAAATGCTTTGGCTGATGGAGATGATGGAGATGCCATAAAAAACCTCTTGATAATTTAAAATGGCAACAATAATAACATCTATCTTGTTTTTTTAAGAGATAAAAAAGGATTCCAATTTTTTAGGCAAAAGTTTAAAGTTTTTTTTAATTTTTTTAATAACTATGCTTGGTATCTCTCAAACCAATACTCCCTACCATTTGTATAAAGCGACTTTTAAAAATATTTTAGAAGAAATTGCTCTTGTCGATAATGAAAATACCGCAACACCCATCCCCTATTATGTATGCGCAGGTCACACTGAGTTTTTTCATCGTTATGTCAGCAAAGAAAGGGGTAAGAAAAAAGTTGAAGAATATTTAGAAAAAGTTTTTTACCCTAATCGTGACATTAAAGAAGCTCATTATGAAATTCTCTCTCAAAACACAATTCTTGGTAAAGAGTCAGGTTATTTTAAAGGACTGAATCGTATCTATAATCACGTGATCCAAATCGTGTATCAACACAAAGACAACTCTCTTAATTGTCCCTATCATCCTTTTCATGACACACACAGAATCACGCCTGCTTAAAGAGAATCCTTCTTTAAGCTCTCTTAAAGAAGATCTTTCTTTAAACTCCAATTTCCCTTGAGATTGCAAAATGGCAATTGCCTCTTGATAGGTTTCTTCGGTTGTCTCTTTATAGTTAAATTCATCATCGATAGATTGTGTTGAATAATCTATTTTCCCTTTATTAAAAGATGCTACACAAATATTTGGGTGAACAATTGTTTTTCTCTTATCTCGTAAAGCAATTATCACTCTAACATTTTTCTCGCTAAATCCTTCGGGCAATAAATACTTTTGTATCCCTTCGCATTCGTGCACATTTTTGATCATTTCATGAGCGCAATCAACTAAGACTTCTCGAATTTCATCTTTAGAAAGTTGGCGATCCATATTAAAAAGCAAAGTGAGCCCTTTAATTTTATCCATGGCTTCATTGCCAAATCCACCTGCGCTCATCTTGTGACGCTTTGTACAAGCTTTATTTGTTCTTTTAAGCACTTGACCGATGTAATGCGCCCCTTCATCAAAGGGCCGATGATGTTGAGGTGTAATGGTGCAATTCATTGTAAAAAAGATCAAACCTAATGAAAGAATTAATGGCTTTAAAAAATATTTATTTGTTTTCAATTGCAAACCCTCTATTAACCTTTCGTATTAAATCTGTATAAGTTTTACTTTCAAAACTATGATCGAATGGATCAAGTAGGCTCCAGCCTTTTCGCTCAAGTACTATAGTGGTATCTTTACATCTCTCTCGACCCGCTCGATCAATCTGAGGAATTAACCAATCCCATTTAGAAACTAAATGCACCACAGCTCCACATAAGTTACGATCTATGTAGGCAGCAGGAGCAACAGCTACAATTGAAATACGATTGCGAATATGAGGGGGTAATTGGATTAACGCATTGCGAGTGATGAGAGCTCCTTGACTGTGGCAGGTGATAAGAATTTGATGTTCTTCATCATGATCTTCAAAATAGCTTATAATTTGGTCAACAAGCTGCTTTACAGG
Source organism: Odonthalia washingtoniensis (assembly GCA_032358235.1). Taxonomy (NCBI): domain Eukaryota; phylum Rhodophyta; class Florideophyceae; order Ceramiales; family Rhodomelaceae; genus Odonthalia; species Odonthalia washingtoniensis. The sequence goes on from JAULBU010035674.1 coordinate 11,124, forward strand.
TTCAGTAGAGTTAAAGTTATAATGTAAGAAACATTCTTGAAGATCGGCCCAAACTCCCTGAGATCCATTATAAATTCCAGTAATTTCTATTCCCCCACTTAACTTGGCCATGATCTTTGCAGAAGCATCTGCATTGCTCAATGAATTGGCAATCCCATTGACAAAGAAAGCTTTTCCTTTAGAGAGAGGTTGACCATGTATTGTTAATAGAGAGGAGGGATTATTAAAGTCTTCACCTGTAAAGGCTGAATCTGAGTCTATCGATAGAGTGTAGCTTGCAAAATTCCCTAGCATTGGCTCTGCACCCTCAATATGAGGAAGTTTTACCCCTTTTGCTAGAACCTCATCCCAATCTATTTTGTTCTGGTTGTAGGGACTCGGTGAAAAACTTGCGAGTAAGTCAAAAGGTCCTCTTAAAAGAAAAGCTTTTCCAAAAATGGCTTTACCCATTTGACGCCAAGCACTATCTTTATCGACTCCATTTTCTTGCACCTCTGACCTTAAATAAGTGGCTCCATGAACAATTTTAGCTTCAAGAAGTTCTAGTCGCTCTTTAAGATCTTTTTCTTTGATCCCTTCCATTTCATAGACTAACTCTTTGACTGTCTCAAAGACCCATTCTCCTGATTTTACAGCTCCTACTTCCAACATTTCTTGGAGTTCAGGACCACATTTTAAAAGGTGAAGCTTACCTTCTTGTTCTAAAAGGGCTATTTTTTGTTGAGCACCTTCAATCAAACCAGTCATAGCAAGAGCTGATCTTTGTTCTTTGAGCAGCACCGACGGCAAATAACGATGAAGTGCTGGATGAATAGGGGCGAGTTCTTCGGCTCTACGAGCAATCTGACGCTCTTGATACTCTTTACTAAAATAGGCAAGCTGCTCTCCAGAGAAACTATTTAAAACTTTTTCTGAAAAGCGCTCCAAATCAAAATGATAATAGTCTAGCTCCCTTTGCAACTGCTCTTGAGATGGGCAATGGATGGCTGAATAAAACTGTAATTTTTTTTGAATCAATTTCAAATCACTCTGAATTTCTAGAGGAATTTGAGTTCTATTTTCAATGTGACTTAAATAACGAGATAAATGATCTGAAACACTGACGTTATGAGGTTTATTAAAAAAATTCTGCAGAGCTTTTTGAAACCCTTGAGGTTCTAATTTAGGTAAAAAATCATAGACTGGAAGATCTACAATTTTACGAAGATCTAAAAAGTCCTTTTTAGGAAACGAAAAGTTGATTTCAAAGACCTCAGCCACTTTTTTTGCCACTTCATCGACAGCAGGATTTAGATCTATTCCTACCGGTTTTTGGGGAAATGCAAAATCTTTATGTCCTGGCCATACAGTAGGGATTGTCTTTTCATTATTAATATACATCCCTACAAAAGGAATGTTATTTTTTGGCTCATGATATTTGATTTCCATGCGAGGCCACCGATTCAACGCTCCTTTGATATCAGATAAAATGCTATTAAAAGGGCTTTTAAAATCGGAAATCAACGGGGGAACAAAAGAGGGAATGGACATAGGTCATCCTCAACAATAATAATAGATAAGAAAGATAGTTCTGACTTTATTTTATTTCAATCAAATTACAATTAAATATAAATTCAATTTATATATTGATTAAAAAATTTAATATTATAAAAACAACCTATAGTTTTATCTACTTGTGTTGAATAAAAAGACTCTTCTAAAGATAAACTGTTTTTTAATTTATTTTTGAAAATTTCTTTAGCAAGTAAGGCAAGACGATCGTTTTTATCTAAGAAATAAGTGGTCTCTATTTTTTGAGATTGCTCTCCTATGACCGAAGAAAATACTGTAAGTCTAATCTTTTTTTGTATCTCTTTTGCAAGCGGCTCAACCACCTGCAGGGCGATTTTTTCTCCTCTTTGATGACAATAAACTGAGATGGGACTTTCTGGCTGATCAAAGTCCATCTCTTCGATCTTTTTTTGTAATTGAAAAACCACCTTTTGATCTAAATAGCTCTCACCTAATTGATACAAACTTTTTTGAGGATAACAAACAGCCAACATTTTTAAACTGGGATAGAGCTCACTGATTTTTTTGATTTGCCCTTGGCAGGTATCCAAAGATAAGCCGAAAGAATCAATGAAAACAACTTTCTTAGATATCTTGATAACCGGCTTTGTTTCGATCCAAAAACTTTGTTTTTCGGCTAACTTGGGTAATAAGCTGTTATATAAACTGGTGAGTTGCTTTGGACCTGAAGCCCCTTGCAGAGCAAAAAGATAGATCTCAGCTAAAGCAACATTATCATAAAATGAAAGAAGATCATCCAAGTTAGGGATGTCTATTATCATTCTTTTAAAGCTTTGATGAAGTATTTGCAAAGCTTCTAAAGTTAAATACGAACGCTCAGCGCAATTTTTTTGAAATTCCTGTGAAGATGGCAGCTCTTGCTCTAAACCATATTTGTGAATCAAAGCAAGGTTGTCTTTGGTATACTTCAAAAAATAGAGGGCATGTTCAAAATTAGGTTGAGAGCGCAAACTCTCTTTCACCAGAACTGATATTTCTTCTGAGGAGTTCTCAATTTTTTGAACTAATCCTTTTGCCCAAAGGAGCATCATGTCAAAGCCTGACATTTTTTCTAAATCGATGGCTTTATCTTCTTCTAATCCCCAGCCCAAGAGTGTTTTGATTGCCCATTCTTTTTCTTGAAAGGTGATAGGAGACTCGAGCATTGATTTAGGCAAATGTTGAAGTTCAAAGTGCCCTAAACTGGTCTCATTAAGCTGCGATAACAAAAATGCCTTCATCAAAATTAACTCTTTCTTAGGCAACCTGAAATGAACTTTTTTAGCTTCCTGAATGTTCGTAAAAGCTTGTTTGATCAGCTTCAATCCTTTTTCTGGCTCATTTTGATACTGAAAAGCAATCCAAGCATTTCTAATCGCATCTTTAGCAAGAATTCTAAAATAGTCATTCTCACATTCTTGAGTTTCTTGATTGAGCGTTTTATAAAAATAATCTTTTTGCTCGGTATACATTTTAAAAGCATCGCTAAAAGAATGAAGTCTTTCGTTAAAGCTATCGGCAATCCGAAGTTTTCTTTGAAAGGGAAAACTTTTTGGAGAAACGCTATGAAAGTGTTTTCATAAAGGATGATTTTGATAACAAACAACTTTGGGGTCATAAGGGCCAATGCGCTTAGGATCGAGCCCTTTGGAAAAGCTGCTACGCAGTTCATTTAGCATCGTTGCAACTAACATCACTTTAATATAGACGGGGCCAAAACCAGGAATAACCATGATTTCTAGAGGAGCTAGAAATTTGGAAAATTGATCTTCTTTCACTTGCTGGATTGCTTTTAGATGAGAAGGATAACTATTCTGAAAATGATTGTGTAGTAAAACACTTGCTTGGGGCATTACTCCACCTTCTCATCCATCATAGCCCAAAATTGGCCACAGAAAAAGGATGATAAAATGAAGTTAAAGTTTTCGGCTAGGATCTTTTTTAGGGATTTGAAGTCTAGGATCTAAATCACCCACAATCGGTGTTTGGGGAGGGATAGCCACAAAGTTTTCTTTTTCTGATTTAGGTACAGGTTTTCTAAGGACCATATTCGCAAAGCAAAAGACCATTAGTAAAAGGGAACTAAAGATAATCGAGTAATATAGACCCACTTGCCCTTCACAAAGAGCAATGAAATGAGGGGTAATAAAGGGGCCAACGACGGCTCCAATGCTGTAGGCAAAGAGCATTACACCTGCCACAGTTGTAGCTTCGTTGGGTTCTGAGCGATCTACCACTTGAGTAATACTCAACGGATAGATTGTAAAAGCAAATCCTCCCAAAATGAATGAGAAGAAAAGAACCCAAAATTCTCTTTGAGCATTGATAATAATGGCTAAAGACATCAAGGCTGCCATGATGCTGACAAAAACTAAGACTTTGCGTCGATCAAAAATATCGGATAAATGACCAATAGGATATTGGAGTAAAAAGCCACCTGCAATCGTAATGCTCATCAAACGAGCTATCGAATAACCACTTCCTTGAGCAAAGGTCGGACCAAAAGTATAAAAACTGCCTAGCATAATTCCTGAAAGGACAGCCCCTACCGTTCCCATTGGGGAGATCACAAAGAATTTAATTAACGCGCTTGGAGGAGGCACTTCCATATCAGGGATAGTGCTGTGAGTAAATGTGACTGGGATAATGGATAATGCAGCAAGAGATCCTGCCACGATAAACGCCATCTGCGATTGAATATCAATTAAATTGATAATATACTGGCTGGCAGATTGCGACAGATAAAGACCCAGCATATAAATACCTAAGATCACTCCCCGATTCTTTCTATCGCTGACAATAAAAAACCAGCTTTCAATTACAAAATAGAGCGCTGCGATGCATAGGCCCATTAAAAAGCGCATGAGCATCCAGAT
>JAULBU010035685.1:0-15550 GCA_032358235.1 Odonthalia washingtoniensis
TGAAGACGTTTGCGGCGGAGATGGAGCGGATTGTGAAGGAGGAGGATGCGGGGGCGACGTTCTACATCGCGTCCGACACGTGGCAGGTGCTCGAGCAGATGGAGCAGCACTTCCCGTCCAAGATCGTGAGCTCCAAGCGGGTGTGTGACGACCGCAACGTACAGTGCGTGAAGTGGGCGGTCGTCGACTTGTACGCGCTCAGCATGACGAAGCGGCTGCTCGGCTCCAACTGGAGCAGCTACACGGAGGCGGCGCAGCGGCTGAGCGGCATCAAAGCGACCCTCTCCGGTGTTGACTTTGGTCCGAATGGGACTCTCAATCGCACAAGCTGACCCACACCTTTCGTCTTTTCCCACACTACTATAATTCTCTTAATTATTTTTCTTTTTTGCTCACACCAACCAAGTACCACCACACACAACATTCTCATTCTAAAGTCCTCCCAACCCCCAATATAATATAATGCCATCCCCCCCTCTCCCTAGACACCGCCCTCTGCTGGCTTTCAGCTCCCCGTCATGCTCCCCCATCACTACCCACCGAGCACCCGCACTCCTGTCTCACTTCTGTTCGCCATCGCCACCACCTTGTACGATACCGTCGCCCCGCCGCAGTGCGCATGTGGACAAAACAACAACCGCATGCGTGCATGGTGATGATGGCACATCCGCCGCCGCCGCCAACACACCTACCGCTGACAACACCAACCATTACGTCACAGTCGAGCTCGCACTCGACATGCAACGCCACGCACTGTCCGTGCATGACGACGACCCGCACGCGTACGCGACCATCTGCGCACGCGGCTTTGTCGACGCCTTTCACCAATGCTACCCCCCCGATGATTACTTTCGCGTCTTCATCGCAGTAGGCGACGGTCTCAACGGGCTCATTGGAGTATACGTTGCGCTTCATCTCTCAGACTTGGGATATGAGCCGAGTGTGTACGTGTCGGTGTTGGGTAATCAGCACATACCAGACATGACGAAATTCTTGGAGCCTCGAAAAATTTCGGTGTTCGATTTCATACCGAGCACGGTGACGTTCCTGTTCGATGTGCTCGTGGACTCATTGCTCGGAATGGGCTTCGATGGCGGTGATATGACGCAACCTTACTGGCCAGTGTATGAGTTGTTGGTGTCTAGTTGTGATATCCCGATTGCTAGCGTCGACGTTCCGTCCGGGTGGGATTTATCGATCGGACCACGTGAGATAGACTTCACAGCAGATACTTTCATCAAACCTGACCTGCTAGTGTCTTTGATGGCACCCAAGCTGGGTACAAAACGATACAAAGGAGAGTTCCACTTCATCGCGGCTGTGGATGAGCTCGTGCCGAGGAGTTGGCTGGAAGAACGTGGTGTTGACGGCGTGGTACCGCGGATCAGGCGACGAGAAGGAGACGATGAAGAGCAGGAGAAGGAGGCGGAGAACAGTCATTGCGTGTTGTTCCAAAGCAATGCGAATGCGTTTGGGAACTTGAATGGCGAAATGTATAATCGGCCAGGCCAGTTTAACGCAACGATGTTCACTAAAAACCCGAAGAGGACGTGGTACGATCCAGAAGACGAGGACAGCGCCGATGACATTTGGGATGAGCTTGATTGATTGATTTACAACTGTATATTTATTTTATGATCGAACATGCTCCGCAAGGAACATGCGGTACATCGCAAAGTCGACGACGGCGTGCGTCACAGCAGACGCTGTCACTTTCGCAGTCAGTTGCCACACAATTCCGTAAAATATCGCTTGAACAAATGCCAGCGCAGCGTACCTAAAATTCGGCCGCTGAAAGCCGAGTTTCTTCTTCGACACATGCGCCAAGGCGAACGCCGCGGAAGACGCAAGCAGCGGAACAATAGATCCTGGCGGTGTGGTGTCATCGAGCATGTTGAAAATCAACCCGCGGAACAGCAATTCTTCGGTCACTGCACTGATGTACATGCCGAACAAAACGGCAGCTTCTCGCAGTGAGTTCTGTCTAAACTTTAAAAAATGTCTTCTAAATTTGGCAAACCCAATGGCAACTGCTACCGGCACGATGACACCTACGCAAACAAGACCGAACATCAAGCCGGTCGCCATGTCGAACAACGACAATTTGTAAGTGTAGCCCAGCGAGAATGGGCGCAAGACCGAGAAGATATTAATGATATTCAAAGCGGATGTTAAAACGGGCCACGCGTTGACTTGACCGGTCGCAGAAAGACCTTCACTTAGAACTTTGAATTCCAGCGGCACCCAGATCAGTAGCACGGTCAGTAAATCAATCGACGTAGATCCACCACCACCACCGTTGTTGTTGCTGCTACTGCTCAGCTGCACAAAGCTCGGTACCACCACGTACGCAATGTACACGCCCAGTGTACGTATGGCTCCCGCTCGCTTGTCCAGGATGTTCGGCATGCCGGCAAGTACGACCGGTAGCAGCACTAATAACACGGTCCACGACGCGGCCCACCCATGCCCAAACTCCCCAATAAATGAAGACGACGAATACGCGAAGAAAAGAAGCGTCCAAACTGTCGACGCCGACCCTTCGATCGCGTGCGAACGCCCTCCGGATGTCGCCATCGTTGGGAACTCCTCCTCCACAGTTGACTCCATTCCGATCGATCTTTTTGTTCTGTTCTGTTCTGCAGCACACGGATTGGACGTTTGCGCGAAACAATAACCTCCACCTCTGGCTGCCGCCAAACGTCCCAGTTGTTTTTTGCTACTCAATCGTTATTTTGATCCCTTCAGGAAACCTACTGTAATTATGTTGTTGAAACGTGTTTACTGTAATGTTTCCAATACTGTACTGTAGTTACGCGCCTCCCCACCTTGGGGGTTACACTGCTTTCCCTCCAGCAGCATCATGACCGAGTTCAGAGAAGTGCGCCAAGTAGTCGAATGAATTGAAATCTTCGTTTTTTATTTCTCATCTTTGTCAATCAACCCCAAACAAACCACCGAAAATGGACTTCCAACCAGAGATGATGAATTGCGATGAGTCTGGAGGGCCGAATGCATCTGGCGAGCATTCGATGGGAACGTCGATCATGGCGGTGACATTTGACGGCGGGGTGATCATGGGAGCGGACTCGCGCACTACCACGGGGTCTTACATTGCGAATCGAGTGAGTGATAAGATCACACCTATGACCGACAAAATCTTCTGTTGTCGCTCTGGATCTGCGGCAGACACACAATTGATATCGGATTACGTTCGTTATTACTTGTCGATGCATCATGTGGAATTGAATGAGGATCCACAAGTCATGACAACCGCAAGATTGTTCCGCGAGCTATGCTACTTCAATAAGGAAATGTTGATGGCTTCTATTATCGTCGGTGGTTACGATGCCAAGAATGGTGGCCAAGTCTATTCTATCCCGTTGGGTGGAGCTTTTGTACCACAGCCATTCGCTATTGGTGGTTCAGGCTCTTCCTACATCTACGGCTATTGCGATGCTAACTATAAACAGAATATGACAAAAGACCAATGTATGGACTTCGTTACCAATGCTTTGTCTCTCGCCATGGCTAGAGATGGCAGCTCAGGCGGTGTCATAAGACTCGTTATTATTGACAAGGATGGTCATTCCCGTAAATATATTAGTGGCAACAAAGTACCTAAATTTTGGCAAGGATAAAAAAAGTCTTTTCTTTTTTCTTTTTATTTCTGTAAAGACACTAAATTGTTTACTCATTTTTTTTATCTCTCTATCTCTCTCTCTCTCTCTCTCTCTCTCTCCCTTTCGGAACAAAAAAGAAAGAAAAAGCCAAAACCCTCTATTATATGGTTCAGCGAGATCTTTCACCCCCTAAAAAAGAAAACACAACAACAAAAGCATATATAAATATATATATATTCATCCCATTAAATAGATGTGCTAATTCCAGGACCACCGCAAACATTTTTAAACACCGCGAAGATATCACCACCGACAAAGTCATTGTCAACCACATTCACCAAATACATAGTATCTTTCATGTCTTTGAGAACCGTTCTAGATTGACTATTGACTGCATACAGTTCAGCCCATACATTAGTCCAAACGTTAAACGCCTCATCCTTCCACACACGGAACGATTTAGAATCCACTACCGTTGGTTGTACGATTTCTCTGTCTGGGAAAACACCCCACGTGACAGCGCAAGTAGTTTCACCCTTAGCAGTACTTTTCACATCGTCACTGTCTGACATAGCTGCATAGATAGTTAACGCCGGGAATTCTTTGGCTGCTTCGAATAATTTATCGACAATATCTTTCTTGGCGAAGAATTCGACATAAGCTTTTTGATAAACATATCCACCAGGACCACCCCATCCAACGGTAACATCTGAAGAGGGAGCTGCATTTACTCTAGGCTGTGAGTTGATTGTTAATAATCCATTACGATTCATCCACACAAGTGGTACGATGATCAACGATGTTTCAGTTGATAATTCTTCAGTCTCAGACCAAGGAAGACGAGTTAATTCTCGTTTTTGGAATCGAGTGAATACATCTTTAACGTCATCGAAATTACTTACTTCGCCATATCTTCTCCCGGCATCGTTTCTGTCATTTTCAGATGCCCATCCACCGCCGCCTAGCAAATGGTACGTTGACAGGTCTCCATACGCTGGAGAATCATGAAGCGCCCATCGTCCATTAGGGAAATCATCCCATGCTCCAGTACGTTCCACGTATGATTTAGGTCTGTTTGCCCAATAGATCGGTCGTACATCCTCGCGACGTCTTTTGTTATCGGTTGTAGCCGGGCGCCATGGAAGTGATCTGATGGATTCGGTCTGTGGAATAAGGTTAAGCTTGTCCACAATACGCATGACAGCATTTTCCAAATTCAAAGTATAGAAATGTATACCTGGACATAAACCAGACTTCAGAATTTTGGTACACATATCAACACCTACATTAATACCGAAATCTTTCACAGCGTTATCGTCATCTTTCACAGCTTCGATACCATCCAAGATCGCTTTCGGTACTTTAGTTTTACAAAAGCCAGTCATTTTCTGGAAACCTCGATAATTTTGAATAGGTAAAATACCAGGTAAAATAGGTACTTTAATACCATTATCTCTGCATTTCTTGACAAAATCAAGAAAACAATCAACGTCATAAAACATTTGCGTTATGATAAAATCCGCACCTGCGTCAACTTTCTTTTTCAAATATTGCATCTCATCGTCAAATGACATTTTATCATCCAAGTATCCAGCGGGATGACCTTCGGGGTAGCCTGCTACACAAATACCAAAATAATCGTTATAATTAGCACGAATAAATGAGACTAAATCTGAACCATGTTCGAAGCCATCTTCACATTTAACCCATTCTTTACCTGCTGGTGGATCACCACGTAACGCTAAAATATTGCGAATGCCGCGTTTTTTAGCACACTCTAATCCTTCTAATACTTTACCGCTTGGCATGTTCGTACATGTTAAATGCATCATCACATCAATACCTAAATACTTCTGTATATTTCCAGATAAATCCAAGGTGAGGTCACTAGTTGATCCACCAGCTCCCCAGGTAACATCACAGAACAACGGTTCAACAGCGGCCATACGTTCAGCGCGGGTATATAAATTATTCACTCCTTGATCGGTTTTCGGTGGGAAATACTCGAAAGAAAAGAATGTACGATTGTCTTTTTCACGCGCTTTGATTTTATCGGCAATACGAGGAAGGTGGCGTAAATTTGGATCGGGGTCATTGTGAGCACCGTTCCCATTGGTGATTCCATTCACAGTTTCGACATTCATTTCGATAATTTGCAGATTGATAACGCCGTTTCTTTCTGGCGGCGATGGCGGTAGCGTTTAGGTTTGATGATTGATGGGGGAAGGGGGGGGGGGGGGAGGGATGCCGAACAGGCGAAAAGATATAAAAGAAGCAACATCTCAATTAAAATCATCGGTTGGGCCAATGAAAATATAAACAGGATTACGTTCCATTAAATGGAGCATATACACGTGGCACATGCCTGCAGTAAATCGTGAATTCAACTACTGTACCGCCACCCAATAATTATAGAATAAGTTTAATGTAATTTTATTGGTCCATTCAATAGTTCTCAATGACATTATTGTTGTTGTCGTGAAACAGGGCCGTTCCATGAAATGAAATGTGTGAGGTATTCACACGAGTTCGGGGACAAAATTTGTAATATTTAATATTGACTCGAGGGCGAATTCAGCGCCCGAGAGGGCACGAGAACACGTGTGACAACAAGCTTGTCCCATGGGCAGAAAATGCGCTTTTTTTGTGATGTGACTGACTGTGATGATCGAGAGACAAAGCAGGTCGTCTCTCGCTCATCTCACTGAGTGCTTTAATAGGATTGAAGTAGTTCATGAATGAACTTGTAACGTGTGGCATTACAGTGAATGTGTATTTCTCAAATAAAATTATAAAATATCGATTATGAAAAGTAATGAAAATAATTTGAATTAAAAAAATTACAAAATTTGAAGGCTTATGTAAGCTTGGAATGAGCCCAAAGAGATAAAGCAGTATCATGCAAGAACAATGGGATAGCCCCGCTGACGGCTTTAAAAATCAAGAATACTATTTTGAAAACACGATTTTGCCACTCCAAACATCACATCATTCATCACTCATAGACTAACAAGACTTCACACGTTAGCGCAACAACAGTGTCCACTTCATTTGTCAGCGGCACAGAAGCAGAACAACGCGACGACTCCGATTTTGATTCTACCGATGCGAATACAACCTTACCTTCCAAAAGGCCACTTACGGTACAAACAACGGATAGATACATCTCAGACATCGATTTATTCTTACCACCAACATATCTACCGCTCCCCTCTTTTCATATTCACGAAATAACATCAACAACAACAGAAAATAAACACAAACATTTCGATGTTGCCCAGAGTTTATTGGGTAAGATTAAAAAAAAAAAAAATCCAATATAACAATCTAACCGCGCTTCGCGCACTTTATAATTTTATATGCTCAGTTGCAGATTATGATGGCATTGAAAAATTATGTTATGTTAAAAATATTATTTTCTCGATGGATAATGGAATTTGCCGACCACTAGATTTTAATGAACGGACAGAAGAGCAATTACAAAAAATAAGATATACTTTAATTTGTGGCAAATTATAAACAACAAAAGCAAGGTAATGACATAAAACCTACAACATTAAAACATTATATAATGGCTATACAACATGGATTTTTATGTGAGTGGGGGTATATATTTAATTTACTGAGTGGGCCTATATTTGCGTGCCCAAAGGAGGGTCCTTTTTATGTGTTGAATAGTAAAGCGCGACTATTACAAGGAAAAGTGCTACATGTTCATTATCATAATGCTTTGTCAAAAGATGACATACTAAAATTGTTTTTATCAAGTTCTTTATTTGCTGAAACCCCAGAAGGATATCAAAATAGATTAATATTCACCATCGGTATACCTACTGCAATGTGCCCTACGTCAATGGAATTATTACAAAGAATTCAATTTAAAAGAAAGGAAATTCATAGCAATGTGGTTTGAAAGATAAGTAGTACAGTTGGTACTTATGATGGGACTTCGAATACATCATCTTGGGGATGGAAAGCAATTGGTAGAGACTCTATTGAAGTTTGTGAGTTCAATGAATCGTATGGTGATGATAAAATTAATTTTTTCGATATTATAGGAAAATATATTATCGTAAGGGATTTCGTAGCTCCAAACTGTAACCGTTTTTTATAGCATGTGATACGCGTACTACAGTTTTAGAGATGTTCTTCAAGAATAAACTACTTGGAAAAAACAGTTTTCTCAATTGTGTGAAGAGTTGCTGTACAGCGGAGGGATTTACTGGGTCGAGTACTAAAGAGTGGGTGACTAAACATGGGTTACGGGGAATCTTGACTACTCTTTTATTTGAGGCTGAAAATTTCGATTCATCCGTTTCTAAACGTACTGGTCATCGTGATCCTAGATCCCTGCAAAGTTATCAGAATTTGCGGAGAGGGGAAGGTATTCGACAGCAACGGGACATTTTGAGTACTCCCATGTAAAAAGTTGAAGTTAGATAACTTGGAAGTGGATAAGGAAACGGAGCCATTGAACACTGGTACCCAATCAGCTGTGCGACAAATGTTCTCTAATGTAAGCAACATGAACAACAACACATTCAACATTTCTGTCAACTGTAATGTGAGAAAAAATTCTGATTCTGGAATTTGACGAATTAATTTTCCTTGATAAATTTAATAATAAAATAAACTTTTTGAGGACAACAACCTCATATCAGCACTTGAATGGGGACAACAAACTCGTATCAACCCTCCTCACTTGTTGTATTTTCTCTTCATCCATGGGACAAGAGAAGATCGATGATGGAACGATAATCCAAACGGATTATTTCCTTATACCAGTAAAGTGCAGAATGTATGAACGTGTAACGTGTCACAGGGTAATGTATGAGAGAACGTCTCATGCGAAAAATTGAGTTGGAAAAATAGGAAAAAAATAGAAAAAAAGGAAAAACAGTATAGAGAAATTCTGGACGAGATGTATGTATATGACCTCAAGCAAAAGAAGAGAGAAGGTCTCACATTCCCCGGTGCTTGAGGTCATGGGGATTGACATTAGAAATGATTGTTGGTTCTTGTATAGAGTTCATTAGGGATTCGTGTCTGATGGGGAGCAAGGGCTTGGAAAGAAAATCGACAAGATTGTTGGTGCCATCGGATACCGACCAGTCGTCGGTATTCTGGTTAGTGTGGTGTTGTGTGCTTGGATTTGGTGATGCAGGTGATGATGTTTTACTTCAATGTGTTTTCTGCGCTTATTTTTGCCAGTGTGCTTGGCAATGGCGATGAAGCCATTGTTATCAACAAGAAAGGGGTCAGTTTTAGGTGAGGGTTATGAATTTCAGATAGTAATCGTCGAATCCAAATGACATCCTGTAGCGCTTGGCTAGCTGAGACGTATTCTGCCTCGCAGATGCTGAGCACTATAGTGGATTGCTTATGGATGTCCAATGGATGGAGGTGCCAAAGGATGTGAGAATGCCAGACGAGGTGGAACGACGGTCATCTGACTCAGCATAGTCTTGGACTGCATAGAATTTAAGCGGATGGTCGGATTGCGATTGAATATAGTTGTTTGAGGTGAAGTTCTTATCGAGAACCGTGAGATAAATATTCATGCAGGTTTTGAACCGTAGAGGTTCATTTTAAGTATTCCGTATTCGTATGAAGGATGGGAAAATTCTCCATTGGAAATGAGAAGATGTTTGACGTATACAGTGTAGTTGAAATCGTACATATCATGTGTGAAAGCAGAGGAGATGTAGAAGTGGCATATGGGGTTGTTATGTTTCCGAGCGTGTGAAAATAAAAATCGTGGCGGTGTCTTTTCTACGGCATAGGCACTAATTTAGTCAGGATTTTAGTAGATTTGTGGTTGCATCATGTCACTACGAATTGGCATCTGGATTTTCGAGTTACTGTACCATCTGCAGAACCTTTATATCTATACGTCATTGTGAGGTTTACGGGTTTTAGGGATTTTATATTATGGGGAGTGTCGCTCTTTGGGAGCCAAGTAATGACGTCATTGTTGTTCAGTTGGCTGATCTCAGCATCATGGGATTGATGCCATAGCTTGGAGTCTGGATATGTGAGCATTTGGTTATAATTTTGAGGAGCTGGTATGTCCGTTGATATAGTATTTTGTGTTTTGTTAATGTAAAATAAACGGAAGGATGAAACAGCCACATGAGCCGGATAAGCCAGGATGATATGGCTTGAAATCCACATCGCGGCAGAATGTGGTTCGGTTAGAGTCTAAAAGAAGTACTGTATACTGTGAATGTGTATGATTATATAAAAATATCGCGGGATGTAAACGTGGCTTTAATTTCTTTTTTGATGTACTGGAGTCTACTACTGTGCCGATAGTGCCAAAGGGCAAAAAATCGTATGGTGAACGGTGATTGTGACAGCCAGAATGACATGGGAAGTAATCTAGTTTTGGAATGAGGGACGTGATTGTATATGTATGTTGCATCATGTAGTGCAATGCACTTCTAAGAAGGAAGGTTGAGAGTGATCGGCACGATAGGTGTTCTAGCTCTATTTCTACAGTAGCTTGTGTAGGCAGTGCACTCCACCAAAGGGGGAGGGTAGGTGTTTAGGTGGCGTACCGCCAAATAACGGCGTTGTTGGAGTTGCTTGTCAATGACGATGGTCGGCGGAGTACGAGATGATGGAGGTGATTCGGACCGATGAATACGATTGTAAGGCGGTGGACACGAACACGACGAGGGATGAGTCGGATCAATTGATACACTTGTAAGGTGCAGTTGAGCGACTTTCGCAAGAGAGGATGAGGTCCTATTGCAGCCGAAAGGTATTTATTATGGTCGACGAAACCCAAGTTTAGGGGTTGGGTTCATACTCGAAGTTGCTTGTCTTTATTGAAAAGGATGGAAGGAACAAGAAAAAACACATCTTAAGTACACTCCACCTGCTGCCGAAAAGCAGGAGGGGGAGCGTTCTGTACAAGGTAGTGGAGTGGGATCCACCGATACTGTAATGGGTAACAATGTCCGAAATACGCGTGGCGATTGTGAAAGGCCACCCTAAAATGTGGTCCTAAACAAAAGAGAGAATATGACAAAAGCCACTAAAAAATACACGTGCCAAGAATAAATTGTACCACAATTGGCAGAAGAGACAATCCTCACTGTGAAAACGCGCAGGAGATTTTCCGTGTAATTTATTAATGAAATTCATTATGGCAGGTATGATTCGGGCCAATTCAGAGTGTGATTGAACTGGTTTGGCAATTATATATCTAGATGATACGTCTAGAAAGGTTCCGATATGTTTGTGATTTCGGCCAGAAGGGGGTGAAATATGTTCGAATTGAAAGTGTGTTGTTTGCCTAACTGACTTACTTTTAATATTTGGAGAAGCACACTTGGGGAACTTAATAATAAAAGAAAATGTTTTCTGCATTGTTGTTAATAGCAATGCAGAAATCCGAATTACACAAACGTCATTATAAAGAGAAACAACAAAATATTAAACTGTTGAATAAAACCTAGCTAGTGGCAGATTACATTCAACACCCCCTCTGCCACTTGATCTCTTAGACCACAGTTGGTGAAGAGCTTTTTCATCTTCACTGGTGGTAGTGGCTTTGTCATCATATCAGCAACCATATATGTAGTTGAGAGATACACAAGGTGGAGCTGACCAGACTGGACGGCATCTCGGACGAAATGAAACCGCACATCAATGTGTTTTGTTCGACGTCCACCTGAACTTCCAAAGACGATGGCCATGCATGATTTGTTGTTAACATACATTAAGGTTGCATCTTCAACAGCAGATTCTAAACCAAGACCATTTGTCAACCTTCTTAGACACATGTCCTCCTTAGCAGCTGAGAACAAACTTATGTTCTCAGCTTCTGTGTAAGACAAAGAAAATACCTCTCAGAAACGAGAGTACCATGACACTGCAGCGCCAGCCATCAAGAAAACATTTCCACTAGATCTGCGCATAGTCGTATCTCCTGCCCAATCAACATCCACATAACCAGTGAGAAGGGTTGAGTCATTGCAAATACCATATTCCAAAACCAATTCCTGCGTGGAGATGAGATATCGTATGAAACGCTTAACAACATTCCGGTGTACTTCAGTCGGAGACTCAACGTACCTAGAAAGACATGAAACGGCATAGCTAATGTCTGGACAAGTACCAACTGACAAGTACAACAAGCTTCCAATAGCCTGAAGATATGGCTCATTGGTATTTATTCCATCATCATCTGGAATCCAGTTGGATTCCATCGAAGTACTTACTCCATTGGCTTCAGACATTCCATATCGGTCGGTTAATGATACTGGATATGAACTTTTTCTGAGATAGTAATACATTTCCCACCTCTAGATTTCGCGTAATTTCAAATCCGAGACATGAACGTGCTTCCATTAAGTCCTTCATGAAGAATCTAATGATGAGTTGCGACTTCAACCAAGAGAGATTGTTCATGTCACTGGAGCCGATAAGAAGATTGTCAACATACAAAGAAACAAGTATATATCCATCACTGGATTTTCGAACATAAACAAACTCGTCGGCGGGATTGTGGTGAAAACCCAGTTCATCAACAAGGAACTTGTCAATCTTTGAATACCACTGTCTAGCAGCCTGCTTCAGTCCGTACAGAGATTTTATTGGAAGACATAAAACTTTTGTAGGACCTTCTTCAGAGAAGCCCTCCGGATGTTCCATGTAGATCTCTTCTTCTAGGTCCCCGTCCAGAAAAGCTGTTTCAACATCCATCTGATGCAGAAGTAGGCCATACCTTGCTACCAATGAAAGGATTACACGCACAGATGTAAACTTGAAAACTGGTGCAAAAGTCTCAGAATAGTCTAGTCCCTCCACCTGTGTAAAACCACGGGCAACCTGTCTAGCCTTGAGTCTACGTGAAGACATTTAATCTGACGCGACCTCATCCTTAGTTTTGTAAACCCACTTTGAGGAGACAATACTGCGATTTACTGGCCGTGGTACTAATATCCATGTACCATGCTTCTTTAGTGACTCAAATTCTTTCACCATTGATGACATCCATCCATCTGCCTGTGGCTCTGTGGTAGCTTCCTTGAATGTAGATGGATCAGACGGATTTGTAGACAAAAAGGCTATATTCGACTGAAATTTTCGCGGTAATTTTCTAGACCTGTCTGATCTGCGAACTACTTCTTTATTCTTCAATGGATCGGTTGTGGTATGAGTCCTTGTTTCATTTGTACTTTCAACTTTGCCATCAGCACAATGGGTATTCAATTCAGTATCATTAGGATCGTTATTTACAGAACTATCTTCACCATCTTGCAGAGATAGTTCATTATTCGCTCATATATCCATGTCATGGCAGGCTTTAGATACACTGTTGTTGTAATCAGTTATTGTCGTATCATTTTAAACAGAGTCGCTTCCATTAGTGTTTGTTTCATCACCAAGAACCGATTCAAATGGAACGTACTGATCATCTCGAAAGCGAGAATTTGCGGTCTCTCTATATTCATAAAACTTTACATCTTTGGATTACACGACTGTATTTCTGTCCACATCCCAGAGCTTGTAACCTCTATTTTTATCCACAAATCCAATGACAATTGCTTCATGAGCACGAGAGTCCAACTTCTTGAGGGATAGTGCTTGAACACAGTACCAGCAGCGACTTCCAAAGACTCGAACGTGACTCAGATCAGGCTTTGATCCCGTACATACCTCGAACGGAGTCTTAAACTTTGATAGAGACCTGGAGGTTACTCGATTCCGTATGTGACTTACAACAGAGAGTGATTCAGCCCAAAAACGCCGTTGAAGCTTCTTGTGACTGAGCATTGAGCGCATAATTTCAAGCATTGTCCGATTGAATCTTTCTGACACCCCGTTCTAATACGGGCGATATGGCATTGTTCGATCAGCTTTAATTCCGCGCTTCTGTAGTATATCTGTCATCGCTTTGCTCACGTATTCACCACCGTTGTCAGAACGAAGACATTTCAGCCGCCTTCCGGTTTCTGTCTCGACTTGGGATAGTCAAGTCTGAAACACGTCTTTGACTTCTGACTTGGCTTTCATTGTAAAAACCCAGCCATATCTAGAGAAATCATCGATACATGTGACGAAGTATTTAGAACTGCCCAAGGATTCCTCGGGCATAGGTCCGCAGACATCAAAATGAACTAAATCCAGGAATCCAGGTGATATTTCCCCCCTTGCTTCAGAACTGGTGCCCTACTCAGCTTTCCGTGTACAAAGGACTCACATATAAGACGTGAGGATTTTGTGGATGTGACATCCAAACCACTTACGGACTCCTTACTAATCAAGCTCTTTATTCCGCCAACATTAACATGTCCAAGTCGTGCATGCCAAAGGTCCAGACTTACTGCGAGGGCAATTTGTTGAGACGACAAATGTACTTTAGAAGTAGTGTTTAGAATATATAGACTACCATGAACCTGAGTCCCTGTTGCAATAGCACATTGGTTTTTAGATATTTAGCACTTTCCATGTTGAAATACAATACTGAAACCTCCCTCTTCCATGACGCCAACAGATAGCAAGTTAAATCTTATATTCGGTACATACACTACATTTTTCAACATGCAATTTATCGGCTTTCCACTAACGAGAATATTGCCCTTTCCAGTAGCTTTTACAGAGGATGTGTTTCCCATTCCTACATTGTGGGGGTTATCGTATGTCTCAAACGTAGTAAACAGGGTCTTGTCAAATGTCATATGTTTCGAAGCACTAGAGTCAATGTTCCAATGAACCTTCTGATGTTTTGATTTTTGACACATGCTAGAAGCCATGAGACAGAATATGTCAGTATCAATTTCCAAATTGTCCCAAAACATCTGTGGTGATTCATTTGCGACGAGACCGGCCGAACCGCTATTTCTCTGCTCCGGATGCTTTTGCCAGCATTTATTCTCAGTGTGACCATTTATCTTGCAGTAGTTACAGTAAGTACGGCTCTTGTGGGTATCATACTGGTTAAGTAAGGCGGAATCAGGAGATGCAGAAGATCGCTCATCCAAACGCTGTTGCTCCTGTATTAGACGACTTCTGACAAAGTCCGATGACAATTGATCTGTTTCACCAGTTACAGCATCTATCGCAACAATATGATGCTGAAAGCAATCTGGGAGGCCACATAGAATAGTCATTGCGATATCTGCGTCATCGACATTTACGTCCATACTATTGAGGTCTGAAGAAAGCTGTCTGACACGATTGATTTAAGGCAGTACGTTCTCATCAGAATTCATATTAGCTGTGTAGAATGTACGGCGGGCATTGAGCTTGTTCATCAACGTCTTACGCTTAAATATGTTTTGAATAGCTTTCCACATGTCCAAAGCTGTGGAGAGACCCTCCACATTGTCCAGGTGTTCATCACTTAATGTGAGACTAATCACCGCACGAGCTTTGGCATCTTGCTTTTTCCATTCAAAGAGTTTATCTTCATCAAATTCTCTTGATGTAGCAGCATCAGGTGAAATATAGATATCTAATTCTCGCAAGGCAAGTAGAAGCTCAACTTTCTGTTTCCAAACATGGAAGTTTTCCTCTCCAAGCTTTCGATTCTAAGCCCGGAAGTAGACCGGCTGCCCATGTTTTTAAATGTGATGTACTTGATTTGATTTAGCTTATACTAGATTGATGAGATTGTATGGGTTCGATGTTAATAATGATTACAAAAAAATTTTTTTTTAGATGAGGACGAGAGACGAGAGAAAAGAGAAGATAGATGAGAGATGAGAGATGAGAGATGAGATGAAAGGTCGGACCTTTGACCCCTGGTGAGACACTCCAGTGTAGAAGTCGTATCGTGAGGGCGACGTAGGATGAGATTGCGGGTGAGCGTCGAAGTACAGTGGTTGGTGACAAGTGGCGGAGGGATGAGCTGCGGTACTCGTGCAGAATAATCGCGGTAGATTGAAATAGGATGCGCACTGTAAGCAGAG
>JAULBU010035696.1:0-35544 GCA_032358235.1 Odonthalia washingtoniensis
CAAACAAAACTTAAAGAGCTAATTTTTTCATTCAGGATCTTCCGGCATCATTTAATTCTAGATCCTCCTCTTCATGTTCTGTCCAAATCGCTCAAAGACTTTTCGGACACCCTGTAAATTTCTGCAAAGCATTTCCTTTATATGAAGGCCGAAAAATTGCTAAAAATTAAATATTCAATTGTTTGTTGCAAAAATTTAAATGTTTAATTTTCTTCAAAACATTTTCTATGGTTGTCGCTCGTGTCTGTCGCTGTTATTTCAGCAGCTGTGTCTACAAATTCATCAGCCTCCAATTATACGCCTAATTCTTCTAGTAGTACGGCTGTGGAGAAATATCGACAACAATTTGTAGAAGTATCGTCAACAAAATTTACTGATATTGCTGACAGTGATGATGAGGATAATGAAAATGTGGACTGTGGACTGTGATGATCAAAATGACCATTGTAGACCATCATAGTCTCCGATGGTCATTTTTTAATCATCACCAGAAATGCAGCACACTAATTTGTTTCATCATTCCATATTACTCCACATTACTCCACATATGATATGTGGAGGAATATGGGATAATGAAACAGATTAATGTGCTGTATGCTCCAGATGATAACTTATTTGAATGGGATTACATGTATGATGAAGATGAGAGGAAAGAGGCAGTAATTATGAAGAAAAACACGATAATTATGACGAAGATGATACATACAATTGTGATTATGATAAAGATAACCCTGGTGCTTACGTGAGAGGACGAGCAGATGATTTATGATCATAATGATGCCGATGATGATTACGATGGTGATGATGATAAGTTGACCAAGCGGATCTAAGGATTTTTACGAATAAGTAAAGGCAGAAGAGGATGATGAGAGGGGGTTGAAGCAAAAAGAAGGTAGGAGACGATATTTAGAGACTCTCTATGGAGAAGTGCTGAACTTCTCGAAAGCGGCGTAGAGGAAGTAGTACATGGACTGCATGGTCCGTTGAGAAAGTATGGCAGAAACGCTGACTTGGAACTTCTATAGTCAATTCCTTGGCACCTTAAACGTTTCAAGAAATTGGCTGAAGAGCTGATTAAGTTGTTTGACATCAACATGTATGTGTTACGAAACTCTAATGCAGCTAGTTTTGTGTCAAAAAATAGGACGATAAGCACTGTTTGCGAAATATATTAAACGGGCGATTCTTGCCAATTATAATTGGACTATTCAAACCTGAAAGGAAGTATATTAGTCTAGTTGAGAAAGTCGAAGAAGCCATAAAGCTATAATGTATCGGATCTGATTCCTGTTTTAATGCATACGTAAAATGTTTGACGTGGAAATAGTTTGTATGCCGTGGATAAATCTAGTGGAAACAAATTGGAACAGATGTAATACAAGGTCATGACCAAGGTGGAAGAAATAGCGGGCACGGAGATGGGAACAAAAGAAACGAGGAAGAAAGTAGTTTGTATCATTATAGAAGCTGAATGGCTCATAGCCGGTCTGCACATTGAAAGAATACATGAAGGAAGAGTGAAAGTAGTAATTATTGGACGATGCTAGACGAGAGCCATGGGAATTTGGCATGTAAACCGTGTGAATGGACATGTGGAAGGTCGTGTTTCATTCTGACCATCAGTCTGGGAAACCCGTTTTCAATATTGTGGGATTACAATAACATTATCCTCACGGGCTGCTGTTGTGGGACCACTGAAGGAATGATTTTATCCTGACTGAATGACCTAATCGGCACATTTCCCACAGTTTTCATCTACTACCATCGCAACCGTCATCAAGCCTGTATTATGATCCACAAACTACAACACTGAAACACAGCGATCTTCGGCAGTCGGGAACATACTCCATCTCCGTTGTATGCACGGGCAGATACAAGGACGGCCTGGACGTGTGATACAGGGTGGTGAACGACGTTCTAGAGGACCGGGAACACATTAATGAAATAATGTTTTACATTCCAACTCCATATCGTCCTACTAATTTCGAATGGACATGTAATGGACAGACTGGGATTTTAATTCTCTTGTAAATGTGAATGGCTCCCTTTCAGATCTTCAATGTAAGCAATCATGACGTACAGTAATTGCATTGCTGTTGGATTTCCTGCATTTCTCTCTGATATTTTTGTATTGCTCGCGGCCATATACGCACTACTCCTATCACTTTTCTCATAAAAATCGATTAAAAAGTAGTGACAGCAATGACCAAAATTGGGGCCCTTATTATTTTTTAAAACTGATTGTCGCAACTGCACGTAACTACAAAACACTGAATTCCGGGCCTTCATAAAATTACCAGCATTTAAAATATGAATGACCATGGAAAAACTATGATTTTTGAATGTCCATTCTGCAAATGGCCCAATGCGGGCATTTATATCAATAAAATAAATGAATAGTTCCCTGGCATATCCGTACACTTTCACCACTTGGAAGTAGGCATTCATTCCCGGTAGCACAGACGTGATTAGCTCTTCTGCGTCTTCCCTCGGGCTTGTCCCACTTCTGGGTCGCGGGGCGCGGGAGTAGGAGAATTTACGCTTTGTCGATGGAGTTGTATGCCAATGATGGTTGCAATAGCTAGAGGTTGGGACGCAAATAAAAAGGGAGTAGTTCTTGAAGGATCGAAAAGACTGGGAGAAATTGTGGAATGATGTTAATAGGTTGTAGGCTACGTCACGGCCGGGAATAGTGTAACGGGCTTTTTCTGTTACGGAACGGCAGTAGATGAGCTAGAGGATGACTTATTAGGCTGCTCTGACATGTTTAGTCACGATGGTTTCGTGTAATAATTCATATGGCCTACGCACAGCTTCACTGGTAGAATTTTTCTTGACTTTCGATAGAAGCGTATTACTGAGGGCGGAAGCAGTGGAGCAGCCCGTTGACCGCACGACCGACCCCTATTTTAGTCAAAAAGTCCTTTACTGTACGTACCCACGTGTATTCGATACAGATCGTCGCCCAAATTCCCTGTCTGCTGTATTAAAGGTGTTGATTGAGATACGAGAACGTAATACGGCCTAAATGTAGGTGGTATACGGTGGTTATTGTACCCCGTTCAGTCTACTTATTTTCAAAGATTCTGTACTTGTGGAATGATTCTCCTCTTTTTATCGAGCGACGATGATATTCACAAACGAACAGACGTAGTGTAGCCAATAAACACAGAATATACAAAAGTTCGTATTTCAAATGTGGCCAGTCACAGACATGTCGTCTCGATCCGGTCGTATTTTAGTTACTGCAGCGACTGGGTGTTAGTTGGGGCGGGGTTTTTGATGATCAAGACGGTGATGGGGAGAGAGATCCCCATGTTTCCTCGGTAGGCTACCGTGCCGGTAATTGTATAATTAACGGACAGCGGTAAAATAAAGGCACTGTCAAGCTGTAATTTGGGCTGTATAAACAGGTATGAAATCATTCAAACATCACTATCCCGTATCATGGCCTAATGGTGGGGCGCCCCTTTGCTAAACGGTAGGTTGGGATTTCAATGCCCGGCGGGTGCACCAAAAGATAGGGGCTCGTGATGTGTATGGGTAAGAGCCGGCATCGCCCTTTATGGCCGTGACGCTTGTTGCTGTGTGACATGTGTCACGATTTGATTGGCTCATGCGGTGCCACGTGGTGCTATTTTCCATTATAGCTCCTGCGGGCCACACTAATAAGGATACCGTCGTAATATGGAATTGGATGAATAAGGGCATCTCTACAGTAGTTAGAGGTGTTGGGTTGAGTAAAAATACTAGTATTTTTTTGTAAACGGTGAAGAATAAAGGGTTTTAAAAGTAATACACATTTATTGATTTTTGATATTAAAGCGCTCACATTGCACAGGTTGACTTTCATAATGAGTATGTTATGTAACTTTTAGACCAATGGCGGTGAAGCGTTTGTTAATGGTCATGACCGGAATAATGAGAATGGGGGTATGGGATGCCGGAATGGCAGGGAGTACCGATGTACAGTATGAATTTTGGTGTGGTGACAAGGTGATAGTTCTGTACACACAACTGTTACAGGTGGGAACTTAGGTTTCATGTACAGTGACTGTATGGTTCAGGTTGTACGCTGAGAGTAGCATGTGACTGTACATGAGTGACTGAAGTATTTTGTAGACAACTTCATTGAAAAAATATTAAGTCTTTTGTTTCAAAACATCGAAGAAAACACTTCTCCTCCTTTAAAACTTTACCATAAACATCTTAACATTTTAGAAGATCTACCTCCTTCCCTCTGCCATAATTTGGACTGTGATCAAAATTCTATCTTCACCAATAGACTTTAATTTTAATACAAAAATACAAGAAAGATTAAATAATGCAAGAAAAGAAGAATAACTATCTAAATGAGTTGTTCATTTTTTCGTTTTTAGGCAGTGATGGAAGAGAAGTCTCGGCGGTGGTGAACTTTCCCCGCACGGGTTGTTGAAACACCAACTTTGAGTATCCTTACCGTTCTCATTCAAAACGCAAAATGCACTTCCTTCCTTCCAAATATATTTCTCTTTTTTTTCTTTCATTTCATTCAAATTTCCGTTGCCCGTTTACACGCGACAACCTACAACGACCGCTCATCTTACAAATATATTACTTGCAATTTTACTGTTTATAAATATATATAAAATATATGTTTCCTTCCCTTTTCTCCAATAATAATGTAACCAATAACTACGACGACGATATCCGTTTTTTAATCTTTCTTTTCTTTTCTTTTCTTACATTCGACTCATTCCTTCCCTTTTACGACCCACACCCGTTCCAATTCATTTCTCACTTTTTCATTCCCAACCAAAAACCAAAACCAAATCATCTTCCTCATGCATCACTTCTCATCCATCTTGTTTCCTCCGTTGGCCATGCCTTCCTCTCTCCATTCCAATTCCCCATGCCCCTCTTCATCCGCCCATCCAAATCCTCATCCTCACCCACTACCTATCACCTCCCCACTTTCAACTACACCTTCTTCTCCATTAACTTCCGTTCTTCACAAGTCTTCTCACCATCTTCTCCATCATTTACAACATCTTCATTATCTTTCATTCATAGCTCTCTCAACCATACATCTGCTGTTGACACTGCCGCTCAAATTGTGGCGTCCTTCACATGGACCATTGTCCAACCTCCTCTAATCATCCTATTGGGTCGCCACAACAACTACTCGTGTCCGCGTATGATGACAATAGGAAATATAACGACGAGTTATTAGCGGAGAGCGAAAATAGTTGGGATAGAGGAGAGCGGAGATGGTTGGGATAGCGAATAGCAGTCATATTTGTGGTAGTGGAGAGAGTTAATGTGAGTGACGCTAAACAGTAGGGATTCATAAATTAATGCTGTCGATGGCAATGATTCACGGGCGGGTAAAACTGATGTTGTGACAAAAGAGGCACGCACCGCCACAAGGTTGCATACCATCCCCATTTCTTGTACTGTCCCCGTTATACTGTAATTTCTTACAGTACAACTGTACATTACTGCACGTGTTGTTTACTTGTTTTTTTGAGATACGTGCAATTTTCGACAACAACAAGAAAACTCAATATACCCGTACAAATTTCCAGTTTTCTTATTGGCCGACCGCAGGACTATTGAAATTTTATTAATCATTTGAGCACATGCAATCCCGGATGTTGAGTTCTCTGTTGACTTTTTCCGGAGAAATCAACACCGAACTCAACACTCCAACCAATTAAAACCGTCACGAACTCCATTATTCACCGGTGCCCAAGTGTTGAGATCCGAACTCAGAAACTCGAACTCAATGCCTAAGAGCATCTAAAGTTAGGGGGTGTTGAGTTTTTCATTTAATAAATTTCCCGTGTAAACAAGGCTGCATACAATGAGCTGAAACAGATATACGACCATAGCGGAAAAGGGTTTTTTACTGCAAATATTTATATATAAACTTGCCAAATGCAGTTGTGCAAATTTATGAACTGTACATATAATATGGAGATAGCCAATCGAGGACAGTGTAATGAGAAATGCACAGCTTGGAAGACAGTACGGGCCGGGCGGGAAAAAATTATGTCGTGGCGGTATGAAAAAGATGATCATCACAATGCGGAACAACCTTGCTGAGATATGTGTACAGAAAGGAAAAAAGAAAATGTACAGATATTTTTATTGAGGTATGAATGCTGTACAAACATAATTTGTGATGTAATTTAAAAATTGCTCATCTGAAAATGGCTATTATTACAGTTTGATGTAACTGTAAGTAAGTGGAAGTATACACTTCCATGAAAGTGTTGTGAAAGTAATCAGGTGTAAAAACATTATTGGGTTAAAATGATTATTATCACGAACGGTATGAAAGGGGAAGTGATGTGGCGGGGCAAAATAAAAGTTTGAATAGTATCCTGCAGCAGAAATCAACTGAGAGTAACAAGTTTCTATACGTTTTATGAACAAAGTATTCGACAATGGTAGGACTGGAAGGAAGAAACAGAAACTCGGAAAGTATAACGCCAATACGCAATGGAGATTGCCATATAACGAAAAAACGACACAAAATGAAGAGGCAAATCGATTAAGTTGAAAACGTATTAAAAATACATGAAAAACAAAAACTCATCAACGAAGAACAAGAACAAATATTGGAGGAATTGAGAAAAAAATTGAGACTGATGTGAAAGAAAACGAAGAGCCCGAAAAAATGAAAACCAGGATGGAGGATTAGTATCGGAAAATAATTATGAAAATGAAAGTGATATTCCAGTGAATCAAAATGATTGGAATGATAAACAATTTAGAGATCAATTAAACATAATTAGGGTATTATATAATCGAATACGGGACTATGGTTGCAAAAGGAAACCCTCCCTGTGCGAATTACGTGATTTTGCAAGGAACGGTTATAACATGACCACAAATATAATAATCAATATTGCTCTTCGCTTTTTGCGTAATTTTAAATACGAATCTATTCGTCTAGGCAGAAAGACAATGGAAATGTCGGAAGTACGGGGATTAGTAAAATGTTTCTGTACGTTTTTGAAGAGCAAGTACGGTCCGATGTTTTTAAAAATAATACCTTCCGAAAAAGACCTGGTACGTATAGAGGAAACATGTTCTGCGAAATTGTTTCCTAGATTTATTGGCTTCCTGCAAAGTGTTATCATTGGTAACACAAGAAGTAAAAAACACAGCGGCATCTAGCGAAGATAAATGTAAAGAAAACCCAGGAAAAAACCGAAAGCAGTGGAACGTTGGCTGTATCTTGACGGATACTGCTGGTCATGGAAAACTATAGACGTAACAAGTACAGGAAAGGACAATGCCCCAAGTAGATCCCCTGTACTGAATAATGTCTTTTCAGGACCTGTTTGCCTTCAACATAGCTCTTGTTACATCATAAAACCGTAACCAACATTACGGCGTCTTCTTTATTTTAATGTAGAAGGAACGTATCCGCCTTGGCCTATATTTATAAAAGGACGAGGAAAATATAAAACTTGCAAGGAATAATGTTTTGAAGGAAATGTAGTAATGTTTCGAAGAGATGTTAAAGCATTCTTTCCGTCGATAAAAAGTAGATTTCGAATAATTAATAGTCAGGAAAGTAAGTAGTATCTCGAAAATACTGCTGTTATTCTTCATAACATGATTTTACGAATTGAGCAATACGGTAGTGAGCGAGAACGTGACGAAACTGCATCCTTAGTAAGAAACCATAATGATGTACAGATGATTCATGAAGGAAAGAGTATTAATTGGGATGAGATTGAAAAACATAAAAATCAAAATGGAGGAATGGTTGACGAGAAATAAATAAGTCAAAAAACGAATAATTATAGTACCTTCGACAGAACAACAATGATGGACGACATGGAGCGATAATCTTTAGAAATGGATTTAATGAATCATTTGTTTGAGAATTTTAGAGAGAAATAGAACGAAGAATGCGTGTCAGAGAATGACACGTTGCAATAGCAGCAGAAAATTGCTGTTACTTGATACTCAAATCATTCAGAACACGAACGAATAAGTAAATAAAGGAAACAGTTTTTACATATTTGTTTCGTACGACATAGCTTATATATATTCGGTAATAATAAATTATAACGTGGTTATAACAATATTACAGAGATGAACGAAAACGATGATGAGTATACGTAGCTTGATACAAAAAAGGAAATCACGTATTGAGCACTTACTGATGGTGTGCTTGACGATACAACAGCAACAGTATGCAGTATTGGAAACTGTTACATAAGATACTACTAGTATATGTAGAACAGAGAAGGGTAGTTATGAAAGAGAAGAACGGGTAGGAAGAATATTCGGAAGTATGAACCTATCTCGACAAGCGTCAACTTGGATTAAATCATATTTGCATATAAATCTAACGTTCCCTGATATCATTTTTGGAAGACAATCCTCAATACCAAGAATAAAATATTTCCAAATTAAGGATGACATGCTTGGGTACCGCAACGATTTCTAGAAGCAGAGTAGGAACGGACTGGGATACAGATGCACACCTACAGTATATATATATATATATATATATATTATCGTGTTTCAGAATAATAAGTTCCGTAAATTGTAGTGATAGCCTTGAAGAATGTGTGTCCGTGTCAGAAGAGTCAGTGCGTATATACTTTCGCCAATTTTATCAGGATATCATGTAAAGTTATGGATCACGTTTCATTAATAGATTCCCCTCTGCAGAGCATGTTATTAATATAGAACAGAAGTACAATGATCAAGATTTTCCTGGTTGCATTGGAGCAATCGACTGTATGCATTACTCCTGGAAAAACTGTCCTGGTACCAGAAAATTACAATATCAAAATAGTCGTGTTTCTAAATTGACGACCATTAAGTGTGAGGCTTAGTGTGACCACTATCTCTGCTGATGGCCATGATTCGCTGGTTGTCCAGGTACAAACAATGATCTCAATTTTTTTTCAAGGTCCCCTCTTTTCAAGAGGATATTATCAGAAAAATATTCAATGTCAGTGGGTGACGGGTATCGTGTAGGTAAAGCTGATACTGCACATAATATGCTTTACTATCTGGGTGATGGTATATACCAACTGTGACCATTGTTTTCCCTACCCATAGCCATCTCTAACAATAAACTGGAAAAGAAATATTCATTTATACAGGAATCTGTCGGGAAGGATATAGAAAGAATGTTTGGAGTTCTGCAAAGCAGATTTGAAATTCTTCGAAGGGAAAACGGAAAGTGGGAGTTGCACGAAACAATACGTATATCAAATACGTGTGTAGCAATCCATAATATAATAACAGGCGCTAAACGTATTAGAAATGGAAACCTTGCCAATTGTACTGCTAAAGATATCTGAGGTTTCATGAGAAA
This sequence comes from Odonthalia washingtoniensis, assembly GCA_032358235.1. Lineage (NCBI taxonomy): Eukaryota > Rhodophyta > Florideophyceae > Ceramiales > Rhodomelaceae > Odonthalia > Odonthalia washingtoniensis. Next base: position 9,338 of record JAULBU010035696.1, read on the forward strand.
TGAAACAGTATGGATGATTAAATCAGCTAAAGAACGGGAGATGAAAATATGTCGACTGGAAAATGAGACTTGCAACAATACTGAAGAAGAGGCGGAGCGATATATGTTGAGGTATTTACAATTCAAGGACCACGACGAGCAGTTTAGATTACAAAAAGACCTCGTAGCACCTAAAAAGGAAATTAATGGTTGGGAACAAATGTATCTGTAAGTATTGATACCAGTAATAATTTTAAAAAAGGATTGTAAACGGATTATGGTAAAGAACCATATTAAGATGGTAGGAAAATTAGTAAATCTATTATAAAAACATATTTGTCTCTGTATATGTTTTAGATACATATTCTGACATTAAAATAGAGTTATTAATTAAAAAACATAAGTGATACGCCAACTTGCATTTTTCAAGGAATCACGGGGCGAACAATGACAGAAGAGCAGGTGGGTCAAACACGGCAATACCATCATCGACTTTCCTATTGAGTACACGAAAACCAACAGAAGACCAAATTCTTTGAAGACAATTCGACACTGTGGAGAACACGAAACCAGTTACCACAACTGGATCAATTCCAAGTGATAAAAAAAGGTAAGAAGAAAATTTCTTTTTGAAGTTATGCAGTGTGGATCAATAACAATTATGACGAAGTGAATTAATTAAAACATCGTGCAAATTTGTTGGCTTTAATGCGTCCCCAGTTTGTCTACTGTCACCTTTTACTTCTATACCTTTCGCGATAACGAAAGCATTCATGAGAATCCTCACACCAATATCCTTTTTCAAAACGTATTTGTTCTTATTTTCTGTATCAATATCATCCGCTGCATCACTGGTACTTGGTTATCAATCCAAAAATAAAACCTTATCATCACGATAATAACACGAAAGATAGGTCTCAAATAATCATCACTGTAATCAGTATCTTAATTTAAGTAATCAGGAACCAATTAACATACTTGACAAATTTTATTCAAATCAATTATTTAAAAACAAATCGGCTGCATCCGCACTCAATTCTATAAAAACTGATGCTAAATAATTATTGCATGAACAATGTAACCTTTTTAAATGTTTACGAAAATTTTCCTTCCCACCGAACCATTCAATCACCTCTAGAACATCTTACAAACGTCGTTCTCCAGATGTCTGTTCACAACGCACGGTGTAAGTTACACTACCCGTCAGTTATGTGGAAAGATTTTGTAGCAATAGGGAAAATTCTGGTACTTTATATCGTGTTGCATTATCTGGTAAAATGTCTAACATTTTATCATATGCTCCAAGCACCCCTTTACGAACACATGATAATATTCTACATGAAGTTGTTTATATAATTCAACGTTTCTCTTCATCTTCATTATCAATACCGTTTGGTGATGATGGTGTAGTCATATTTGAGTTATTATTTGATTTTATAAGTTCTAAATTATATCTTTATCCATTATAATGTGTTCGATAGCTTGCAATGCGTATAGATTGCCTTTTCGTCCATCAAGTCCAGTAAAAATAAGTAAATCATAAACACCTTGATAAACCTCCGTTCTGCCTTTCCTTCAACTTTGACAACGTTTTCCTCCATTACCGCTACTCCCACGTTTCGTCAATTTAGCAGCGACTGTATCAATAATTAACCCATTAACTGCATCATATTCCCATTATGCTATGGGTGCAAGTAATGCAGGAAGTAGATTGAACAAATCAGAAATGCATTTAGTAATTCCATTTAATCTTCATTTTGACTGTTAGTCGTTCTTTTCCAATAGACAATGTTTTCCATCTCTTCTCTCCATAATACCATTAATGGAAGGATGTGTGATAGTGATACACAAATTGCAATTCTTTAAGTTGTCGCAAGAATCTAGCGACTTGCGAATATTTTATAACATATAAAGAAAAGCTTTGAATTGTAAAATATGAATTGCATTCGTTTCATCTCATCCATGATGGAAATAATAATACTTTATCTTTTTCATAACATGCATAGCAGTGGCTTCGCATTCATTTACAAACTTACATAATAAATCGCCACCAGAAACGATGTTGAAACATGTTAACGTATGCATACGTTTGGCTCTCACTTTATATAGTATAATGAACATACCAAATCTAACTTTTTTATCACGATATGTTATTACCAGTTTTAAAAGTTCCGTGCAAATAACAAGAATGGATTGTTATACCTTGATGTCGAAAAGAAATTTTATTACTTTCTGTACTAACATGCGTACAAGTGAAGAATACTTTCAGTACCGATATGCATAGTATTGAGGATGACACGTCAAAAGCTAGCTTCGATACAACTGTGTACACAAACTTGCAGGAAAAAGAACTTTCAAGGAAAAGATGTGGGTATAGAAATGAACAGCCGAAGCTGTAACACCAAATTAGGAGTCATAACGTTATTTTCAAGGATAAAGTTTTACACCATACCGTAAAATCGCTTTGGAATAACTTTTTCAAGAACTACAACCTGTTTAACACCACCGAAAATATCATACAATTTTATTAATCTTGACTCGACGGCTGACGGTACAACTATACTACGAAATGATGAATTACTACCACATCTTTTCAAACCTTACACTTGTCAATCATTATGCCATTCAAATTCCAATCCTCTTCCAGCTACAATCCCAGCTCCGTAACTAGCTTCATACATTCGATTAAACTTTCGATGTGTCTACAGACTACCAATCTTACACGCACTACCTTCAAAGTCTAATAGAATATCCACGTTTCCGATTACAGAACTAACAGCCAGAAACAAAGTTTGTGCACTTTTCAATTTCTCACTTTCATAATGTTCGCGTCCTTGCGATTTTATTGGAGGCCGTTTCTCATACACTCCTTAAAGTGCATGCATGTATTATATTCCATCCTCCAGGTGCAATGTATTTACACCATGTTGTTAAAATTGATAACATTATCGTATTTCCTGGTTGTGATATGTATGTATCACTATCAATTATTAATTCATGATGTCTTGAACTTATTTTTAAATCACCGAATGGTAGTACTATATGTAAATGCATGAATGAATTTATAATTGTAATTCTTTCTGCTTTGGATTTATAACTTTTCAAACGGTCAAAATTCCGAATCAATTCATGTGGTATTCTATGATGTAAAGTATCCAATACAGATTCGTTATACAATATAATAAGTCCATACAAAATATCATTTTATCCATGATTTTAATAGTCTATTTCCATACAACAAATATTCGTCTCAACGGATCGTACATAAATGAATTGTTAATGTATCAATCATTACATCACGATTTTTTAATTCTTAATGTATACGAAGTTAATTTTCGACCTTCAGTTTCATGTTAATAAGTTGAAGTTGTTCCACATATTAGTAATACATTTTAAATATACACTGTTGATTATTTCCTTGCTGGTAGGACAATATATATATATATGCTTTAGGTATAGTATATTCTCTTTTAACGTCTAATAACAATCCTAATTTGTACTGTTTGTTATGTAATATAATATCGCATATAAAACAGTTTTTATCACCAATTCTCCTCAACAGCAAGTATGGTAACATTTAAGCAATAACTGACTGCATAAATGATTCATCAGTTATACCCCAGAACCACTCACAACAACGTGATATCGTATTTTGACTTTGACTTACTAGTATTTTTGATTCACTCGTAGAAATGCTGCGACTTCCTTGTATCTGGTTAGTGTTTCACATATATTCCAATACTCTTCTTTTCGTTCTTTTATATACAATTATTCAAGTCATATTAATAAGTATTACTCACTTTTTTTAACATGTTTACAATAACATATAATATATTATTGTCATAACTATTCTTCAAAATATGTCTACATTATTCCTCAACATTTTTTGGAATTAGATTCACACATCGTTGATGTCTCATCTTTACTGACCTTCCCCTTGTAGTCGAAGGTTAGTTCTGTCCATTTATTCATAAATTTTATAGAATAAAGGATTGCAATAATCCATATCATTTTTCCTTGTTTCAAAAACGTTTTCGAAACCATTTCGCAATATGTATTACAGCTCTGATTTACATACTTTCATTCATTTGAACGCAAGCCAACTCCATCCACGTAAATTTCGTCTTCTACTAATTGTACCATGTACTCGGCGCTACCACCATTTTTATTATATTCCTTTCCGCGATTATAACGTTCCATTTTTTTCATCTTGTCTCCAGTATAATCCATAATTATTGTTCTTTTTCTACATCTTGTTGTATGAAAACTCCCATACCGCAACTATTTGATTCCTTGACTTTAACTTTCTTCACTTCTATTTTATATATTTCACACATGTCGGCTGTTCTGCCCGTTGTAATGTTTTCATACATACTAAATACGAAATCAGACTAACATTGAGGATGACGAGACCTGCTCATTGTAACAATGTCGCTTGATTGAAGATGTTTTCGTCTTGTTATTTTTTTTGTGATTAAGTGATGTTGGTTGTTGTTTTTGCAGTTTTAATATTAATAGAAAAGGTTAGAACATTCTTTATGTTGTTATTTACGAATATATAGAGAGTTGAATATATTCTTACTTCATTTTCCTTATTAAAAATTTGGCATATATGTTTTTTCCTTATTTCTTAAATGGTTTCCAATGACAGCTATTTTTATTATAGTTTTTTTCATACACTTTATCTTGAAATGTTCAATCATTACGTTTCCATTATGTACCTGTTGTTTCACCTATCTTCACATTACTACAAACTTTTAATTATTAAACAATTCCATAGTATACGGTGCACATTCCAATATGTGAACAATTCTTTCATAATGGTCATACCAATTTCGAAATTAGTGTACATCTCATTACTATATTGCACTTAATTTCTGTTTAGTTCCTACGTACTACATTTCTTTCACATCCCGTGACATTCTTTTGATTAATTAACACATCATTGAAAGATTATAGTTACTTCCGGCCCCATTTATGTACCACTTTTTGGAACAGATAACAGATTTTTATCAGAGAATAGTGATTATATGCATACTATTCACAAACACACTAATGAAAATTCTATTTGCATTATACGTAACATATAAATAATTGTTTCCATAATCTTCTCCTTCCACATTTGTGTTATTTTTTCTTCCATCTTCTTCTAAACTCCACATGCCTTTTTATACGTTACGGTCATAATTTAAACAATTATTATATTACTGTGTAATATTTTTATATAAATGTGTTACAGACATTTTCTATTACTTGTATCTCATAACACTTTTATAATCTAGTCTTCTTCAGATTTAGATTCTTCTGACAGAATTGTAATTCTTCTTACAATATCATTGTAATGCTGTGTCCCTTTACTATGCAAACGAAGACTTATGTATGGGCGCTCAATATTTCCACTTTTTCGTTGCTCTTTACTTACTTATTTCATACTCCTTATTAGTTTTTTCCATGGATTTTTTTATTAAGTTCAATTCACTTATGTCTACTACTTTCTACACTACTCTCTTGATCTCTAAGTTTCAATGACTTGATATCTGTCGGTCTACTTGCAGAACTCTTCACTTCATTCTGTTCATTATCGTCAGACATATCCCTATAGTTACGTCCAACAATTTGAAGCAGAGGAGATGTTTTGGGCCGTTCCGTTGTCTTCCCATACAAGTGGTCTTCATCTCGTTGCTGCCCATTGATATAACTAGAAATTCTATCACAAATACTATTATTACCGGTACGTTGGGTTGTTGTATCTGAAGATGCCGCTTACTCTGCTTTCTTCATACATTCAGAAGAAACGTATATATTTTCTCAGTCAATTTTTACACTGCTATCTAATTCCCCAAATTTTGGAATTGTTGACAAGTATTTGGCTCTATCTATATACTTGATGGTTATGCCTATTTCGGGGTTGCTGTCCTTTCCCCTCCTGCGACGACTCTGATATACTGCATGCATTAATTTGTAGAAGCCATTCTGCTCTTCATCGCCAGTAAGGTTTATTCTTAGTACCATGCGATAAGAGGAATTCCGTAATTCACAGTCCTTACTGACATTTGGCCACTTGCTTCCCATGGATTCTTTACTGTGACATAGTCCATATTGTTCTGTGCAACATTTTTCTATCTCATTCCATAACTTTTCCTATGTTTGTACCAGTTTTTTGGTTTATGATACCCATGCATTGGCTAATATTAATACCTCATCACAACTCCACAACGGTCCACTTCTTTTTTATTCTCCAAATTTTATTTTCTTCCTGGAATTCGACCCTTTCGGATGCCCACGTCCAATATTGAGTTTACGCTTTCCATTTTTCTCATTTATTTCATATGCTTCTTTCAGTAATGTCCGCACATATGCAGTATTGTAGTCTGCACCTCTTTCATTTTCTGGTAAATTTCTGCCCACTTTGTCGTACATTCCTTATCAATTTTGTTATTGTTTTGTCTGCCTATCACTTCAAAATTCTTCTTTTCTTTTCTCGGTCGTTTTAAATATGTTTTCTATTTCATCACCGACGATTTTAATAGGTGAAGTCTCATACTCCATTTTATTAGTATCTCCAATCGCAGATTCTACGCTATGTTTAACATTATAAATTAACTTTTCCCGTTTCCTTTTCATCTGTTCTACTGTTTTTGAAGATGGGGAACCTATTATAATTTTGCAAAGATTCTATGGGACTGACCCAATGCTTACTTTTACAGTCATTTTTGTTTTTTTTTTGCTTACAGCCATTTTTATGTCAATGTAATCATCACTTATTTCTTCCACACTTTCTTTTTTCCATTCGTCCTTCTATATCACATCGTTTTCATCACATGTCATTTTATCGACATGTATCACTTTTCATTGTTTGTTACTTTTATCATCATCATTTCTTTCATTGTTTTTTTTCTATAGTTTTTATAATATTCGCTTTCGTATTGTACCGCTTTCGTTAGTTCATCTCTATTTTCTTCATTATATACTATACCGTTAATGTCAGCTATGTTGCAATTTTTTTTGCAACTACTAACATATTTCATATTCTCGGATGTTTTTTTCCTACTATATTATTAGTAACAACATTTTCTACTTCGTAAGTATTGTCAGTCCTCATAGGTTTCTGTACATATGATGTTATCGTTCTGCGCTTTACCTCTTCTTCCTCTCCTTGCTGTTGATCCTCATGGCATACTATTGTTTTCGTGCTGTTACCATCACCATATACCCGATTGCCGTTTCCTCCATTACAAATGTTACTTATTTCTTACATTTTAAATATATATTGACTTCCTCCATCATTATCATCATCAATAAACCGGGCTTCATTTTCACAATTTTTCGTTCTCTCATACTTTTCATTTGGCTTCATCGTTTTAGTTGCCATATATGTTTCTTCATTGTTCCCATCTACAGATACCATCCATTTTTTGTTCTCCTTTCGTGGCTTTTCCGCATTTTCTTTCCATTTTTTTTAAACTCACTAACTGAAAGTTTGTTCCGTTTACTATATGCTGTGTGAGCTTCCTTTTCCCGACTTTTTCACATTTCATGTTGTTGTTTTTCCCCTTCTGGTATTATTTCATGTGTGGTTTGAAAATGCAAAACAGGAAGAGCCGATTGGTAAACATCTTGGCTTTCCATGTCACCTACATCCAGCAGGTAAGGATGACATTTGGCTTAGTATGAATGATCAGTGTGGTACAGAAAAATAGGAAACGAGAGCAGATGAATACACGCAGGGGTTTCTGTTCGAGTAAATTGACTGAAGTTACAAATTCGTTGTCGTGACAATTGTGGTTCCGGAAAAATCGCTTACTACGACATGGTGATGGAAGTAGGGTAAAAAAAGGTACCAGTTTTGTTTGGGGTTGCATACCCCTTTCGTTCCCCTTTTACTTACACACTTTCTATGTGCAACTGTTTCACTTGACAGGTCAATGTTGGAGCTTATAGATCTACAGTACTTTACTGTACTTTCTGTTTACTTGTGTCCCATTTTTTTTCCGGGTTTTCGTCAACATGCTCCCGTCCATAAGTTCTGCAAGGTTCGACCAAATGTTTTCATTGGTCAGTTTTTTCCATAGTGTTTTTCAATTACTTTTTTCATGCCGTACCGAAATATGACGTTGAGTTTGATGTTGAGTTTTTCAGAAAACTCGACGGCAAACGCAACACCTTACTGTATTCTTTGGAATAAAAATATCCGTTGAAAAGTACTTTATCCGGTACCAGGCGTTGAGTTTGAAACTCAACAATGCAAACTCAATGCCTAACTAGAGATGCTCTAACTAGAGATGCCCTAAGAAAATATTATTTTCTTATTCATTGAAATTTGAGGTGGAAAGAACACGCATAAATAATTACTAATCATATAATAAAAAGTATTCCATTTCTTCTTCTACTGCCACGACAGAATACTAGCTACGTATCGCTTTATTATTTCGTGTTGCCGTTTACTTACCGTTCAATAAAATTCTTTTGTATTAAATTGGCCCGCCGATACCCTTTATTATTGTGTACAATGACATGCAAATCGAAGTTTCGAAACCCAAATCCGAATAATGCCTTTGTCGTTATATTTCCGATGTGTAACAAAACTATCCAAATATACCAAACATCTAACGCTTTTCTACTATCCGTTAATATGCAGCATTAGCCAGCCTGGTTATCCTTCCCTGAACATGCTGTATATATTACGACATAACTGCCTTTTTTGGTGTATTGTAGACTGCAATACTGGAAAAAGAAAAAACAAACAATGAACACGGTAATGCCCAATAACTCCATGATGTCCGCAGTCTGAACATCCGTACTGCATGTGAGTAGAGATTATCGAAGTAAGAGGTTCCCATTATTCTTACACAAATTTTTTCACTTATCACCTATTCATAATGTCTGACAGAGATGCGGTGACAGGTGTAACGTTGAGTATGGTTTCACGCTGGACAATGTGAATGATAAGGACACCGATACAAAATAATTCAATGCCTTGAAGGTGGAGCAAAACAATGAACACTACAGTCATATGCACACATGCATGAGTAATATAGGGATTTTCACTCATTCGAATGCGGATTGTTCGAGAATACATTGATAGCCTATTTCAGACTTTGGCTTGACCACACAGGCAAATACGTTTTCTGATTCTTCCATTATTGTGGTAGTACTACAGTTCACATCAACAGCAGTCGTCAATTATTACCCCAATTTGCCTTTATGGTGAAAACTGAATTTTAATGTGCTAGTTTCTTTTATGGAGGTGTTCTCGATTTCGGGACTTCTCCCCAGAGTGGAGTCAATGACGCTAGGATCAAGCGCGAGGCAGAAAGCGAGGGGTTGAAAAATAAAAGTTAGTCGCTGTTACTGAGTCTACTGTCAGTATTCGGTAGAAGACTACTTAGAGAATTTTACCGATCGCTTCGATCGCTCGATAAATGTTCCGCAATAATAGTAGGTACAATTACCCCGCGTCTCGCTATGGGTCACGGTCACTCAACGATAGTGAATGGTGATTCCTCTATTCAGTCCCTCACCTCTGCTTCGCTTCACTCGTTTATTTAAAGTCTAAATTCTTTCCCAAATCTAAGACTTCTTATTATTTCGCATTTCGCGAGTTCTGGGTTTAAACAAAATCCTCATCTCGCCACGTACTGACAATGATGTGTTGAAATCACTGTTACGGACTGTAATAATGCCCACTAAATTAAAAGGATGGCCACACTAATTAATGTTACTATTCCTTCGTAATCAAGGTGAGAACAGGAGCTATTAATCTTCCTCTTGCTGTACTCTCTTCAGCGCACGGAATTTTAAAAATGCAGGATTATCTGCTCTAATGGCATTCCGTTCATAATTGAATCGATTATTTTTGGTGACGACGATGAATTGAATGTTTCACAACTATGTTTTTGTGATCGTCGTACCAGTTCCATATTTTAATTTGGCGACTGCTGCCAAAGTACGAACCATAGTCATGGATAGAGGTTTTTTATATTCCGATTATAAAAACGTTGTAATAACATGTAACATACTTTTATTGAAGATATCATTTTAATTTTTAAAAATAAAAATTTATTATTTTAAAAAAACAGCAGATACTGAAAAACGGTAGGTATAAAATGAAATTTTCATCTACTAAATATTTATGTTTTGACAATTTCAAGTTGAAGTAGAATATTCAAATCATGCATAACCAATTATTGGTTATTGTCTGTAAATTAGACAGAAGAATGTTCGATTGATTTCCTGTTCACAGACGAAGAAAAAAGATCCTTCTCGTTGATGAATTGCTCCATGTCCAAACGGTCCCAAATACCAATACTTGATCACATGTCGCAGAACTAAAAATAAACTACGTGCAGTAGTATAATGCGGTTTATTGGTAGCAAAGTAATCTAACCACTCTAGATACAAAAAGTGGAAGGATTCTTCCTGAGACTCAGAAAGTAGCCTTCTTGGTTGCCGATAATAATGGCGGATTTCCTTTAACCGTTTCATGGAATAGATTAAAATATATTTAATTATAGTACTTCACAGTTGCCCTTCTAACAGTCCTTACTAGCAATAGCCCGTGTACCTATAATGGCGGTAGCATTGTCTCTCGCTACGGGCATTCGGCATGCAATCATTAGGTGGATATTGGTTTCCATGGTAGTGAGGATAGTATAATCTTACACACACGTGTTCTTTTCTAGATGTAGGGTGATTGTATTGACGGTACTTTCTTCTTCTATAATTCCGACGCTTACATGTATACCTTTCTTCGTTTATAGTGATTCCAAAACATATCATGATCTTCTCAATAAATGTTGGCTTCATTGTGTATGTTCTTCCATGATGTCTATGGCTCTTATAATAATAAGTACATTCATTTCGGCAATATGAATGGCAATCAATCGCAGCTACCCTTTGACAATCTCTACAATTACACTTTGCTTGCCCATGTTTATACTTTGCGAAAAAGTTATCACAGGGCATAATGAAGAAACTGAACAAAATTTGAAACGAATATATCGATGACAAAACACCAAGATGTGTGAATTTATTGGTGAAGATTCACCAAAGAAATAATATTTGCACCGGTTTAAATATTTATACCAAAGTTTCGCTGGAGAAAGGAAAGATGACGCTGTACACACGAAATCTTAGGACATTATTATCGTTCTTGGGTAAAACTTCTCAAAAAGTGCCTTCTGTGTGCTTTTCGGTTTGCAGGATGATTCCACTTCAAAGTTATTTGTGAAAAACGTTCGATATCCGAGGATAGGCTGCTAGAATGCGTATCTGTCGAGCATTGAAAACACTTGAGTGAATAATATTACAAACCCTATTACAATACATTATTGCATGTACAAAGGACACAATCATGTTGAAATGAGGTTATTGGGTGTGTGAAAAAATATTTTTGTGTTAGCTAACACTAATTTCAGACACGATGTGTACAATACGAATCACTAATTATTGTAAGCTATGTTACTATTGTGAAGGGTTAACCTGTTATGTGGAAAAAAGATGGAAGCGAATCATGTTTCGATTGTACTGTTTTCAGGGCGGTTTCCAGTCGTCCATACTCAACCGTTTCATGCCCCGTTTACATTCATCCTTTTCTTCCTTCTCACCAAACCTCTGTGGCCGTTTTGAAGTTTGCTTTCTTTTTTTCTATAATAATAAAATTATTATAATAGACAGTTTCGGATGAGTGAAATGACTAAAGAAATGACTTCTAAAGATAAAATATAATCATTTATGAGATCTTTTTTTTCGTCATTTTAGAAATTTTAATTTTGGATAAGACAAAATTTTAAATCTAATTTTAGGCAAATGAGATGTTTGGTATCCTTTGAAGAATCATGGAGAAACTGCAAAAATAAAATGAAATCATTATGTTTTGCATCTTTTTAAAGATCAGATAAACTTTAAAATCACTTGTGCTTCTTTTAAGAAGAATAAGTGATTTTAAAGTTTATCTGATGTTTGTCTCAAGTCATGTAGCGTCATCGAAATCTATACACAACTACCCCAATGAGGAAAACTGACTTTTCAATTGGAAAAGTCAGGAATTCTATCAGAAAAAAAAGAACGTTAATGTATGCCATGATACTAGTGATGGATTTGGCATTTCTTTATCAAGTGCAGAAAATATTGGAAATAACGACTTAAAAAATATGTTTATGGAAAAGACATGTGCGATGTGTAACATTTAACTTGAAAGTTTTCTCGGAAAACCAGAGCTTTACGGACTTTCGATTTCCAAAAAATGACGTTCAGAATATTGCACGAATAATAAACTTTATTTGGGGTAGAACGTACAGGAGCGGATACTACTGTGATAAAATTTCTGCTGGATGCATCGTTATGATGCGCTTAGATTCCCTGTGTAGATGGAGAGACATTGAATTTACTGTTCGCATGAAGGACCATGTACTTTCCGAAATATTTCGGGGTGGGTGGAAACATTTATTAACACTTATGGTGTTCTAATGTCATCGGTAAACTCATATTTATTTCATAATCGTGGATTTGATTATGAAAGATTCATTGATGAATCGGTGCACCTATGACTAATTGAATAGATTTCATCGATTGTACAAAAATAGCTATGGAAAGGCCGAGTGGTCCGGCATCTAATCAACGGTCTTGTCACAGAGGTCATAAGGGATAGCACTGCATGATTTATCAAACTATATGCACACCAGATGAGCTTATTCTTTATTTTTATGGTCTGGAAGTGGGACGACGTCACTACTATTTGAAGAAGTTATCTTTTGTGTTTTATTTTAGTTGGAGTTCACTGAATCGGCTATTTATAGATACAAATCTAGTTCGTCGAATTCCAATTGGAACAAACATCAAATTACAATCATTATTATAGACCATTATAGAAGATGAGTAATTGGACGCTAGAACCATTAGGAGTACAACAAACACATGTATATATATGCAATACATAAGTCTGTAAACATATGTAAGCAATGAATGTAATTAAAGATGTCATTAACACAAAATGAAATTGGTCCACGACACAGCTGCAAATTCAATGCTATTATGCATTCTTTATTCTATTGTTGCCATCTTTTCTTTCATCGCAGCCCTTCTTTTCGCTGCATCCAGCTCCAGTCTGCACATGTCCATGGCAAGGCGATCAACATCCAATGTAGACGCTTTTGCTGCATTTATTCCATTCTCGAGGCGATTCCTATCTCACATTAGTTTTCTGTTTTCCCCTTGTTCTGTTTTCGTTGTTTCTGAGGCAAAACGGTCAAATTCAATTTTCTAACCTTTTCTGCTTGTTATTCCTGCCGTTTCACATGACATGCCATTGATTCAGCAACTTCATAGTCCGAATCTTCAGACGATTTTCTTTTTCAGCGCGACGATGTGTTTGTTCAATGTAAGCTTGATCCCCGAATACGATTCATTGCGTGATCCCTAATATTTTCGCCACTCGCCCTAAGTCTCTCATCTAACCCGGTTCTTCGTCCTTCTTTTCTCCTCATTTTCTTCAACCGCTAGCATTATATCATATACGATGACTTCCCTCTACTCAAACCTCTAAAATGGCACCATTTTGATCAAGTATCACCGTAGTGCGGTTATCAGAATTTATTTTCATATATCTATCCTTTGAACTTTTACAAGTTGGTTGTCCAACGCCAGTGAATAAATTAGAAGGTGCTGTCGTTTCAAATGTTTTAAGAGCTTTCAAAAAACTTTTCTCGACTCTCGCCAAATCCTGACAAGTGTGGAGCAATTACAACTTTCAATAACATGATGATTAATACATTTGTAAATCATATATGTCTCTTCGGTATGTTCGTTACTGATGTTTTTTCGACGTTGTTTTGCCATTTTGTAAGTTATAATCACTACAATGATTATCAAGTGATGATCGTGCATGTTGCTCAATTGAAACTGATGTGTCTAGCCCCTCCGCCCTCATTCCGTCCAGCCCATTCCCATCCATTCTAAGAGGTGTAGACAATTGATTTGTAGGAGCGCCAAAAGTTGTGGTGCGTGTGCTCGTTTTTTGCTCGATTTTCTTTCGCTATTTACAACGGTAGTTCGCAGTCAAAAAAATTGTTTCCTTATACGAATGAAATGAACAAACAGTCAAAAAGAAGTTTTGGGTTGCAGAATAAATATGGCGCCGTACAAGCGATTGCACACTTGTCATTCGTCCAAATGTCATCCTCATACATTTTTTAATATTAAATTATTTTCATTTAAAGTAATAGTGAAACATTCATGACTTAATCGCCGATTTAGACCATAAATGAAATCAACAAATGAGTAAAAGTCAGCTCGCACCATACACGTTCATAAAACAATTTGCCTTGATTGTCAAAATTTCAGTGATTTCACTTATAAAAAACTCTCTAATATTATTATAGAAGAACACTTTTAAAACAGTTCCGCATACATATCGAAAGTTCAATACATCAAACTATGGCCAATCGCGCTGCAATTCTGCCCGAAAACATACCAAACTCAAACTGGTCATAGAAACCAGCGCCCATATAATCAATGTCAGGTCTTAAATGTCAGATTGTTTTTAAATTTAATTATAGAGAAAGAAGGGAACCAAAAATCAATCACCCGAATCAGACAATGTCTTTTAAATTTTAATAGAGACTTCGAATTGTAAAGCGCAACTTTTTGCAAAGTCGCATGGGACAGTGAAGAGGTGTACCACCAACCGATTTTATTGATAAATATATATATCGAAAGGGAACTAATTCCTCTTTCCTGTTGCGAAATTTGACCGCAACCTGATAGGAATGTTACGAGTTATGTCAGAAAAAGATAAAACCTTTTGTGATGAAAGAAGACCCTGTTATGTGAATTTGTCATTAACAGGAAGATGTGATTATCTCGGTAATCTGACACGTGTCAAACGTTTAATAGGATTAAACAATCGAAATAACGGTTTATGGATATTCACAACAATGCAAAAATGTTTTTCTAAAAAATGTTTTTAAAAAACATTTTAAGACCAATCTCAACACAAAACCCGTAGGTTCCAAACACTATTTTTCAGAACGGAAAAATTCCTTTTGTACCTCGACCTCGTCCGATTTTTGTAAAAATAAGCTTGGCAGGAAGTCCTCTTAGTTTCTGATGTCACCACCAAGTTTCGGAACCAACGGAGAGTGTTCTGCTGCGTTCTGCCGGATAAACTGAAATCTATCAAACAAAAGACCGTTGCATGTTATATGTTAATGGCGGGAAAAAGTCCGAGCATTTTTCCCGTAATACGTGTATATGATCTTGACAGGAGCCAAGAGAATGGAGGTATTTTATCTGTAATACTGGTGCAAGTACAGTCGGAAGTGGATAACCAGAAGTTCTAGTAGGAGCCAAAGCACTGGTAACATGTTACGTTGTGACTGTGACGACGTTCCATTGTGGGTGATGAACGCTTTATGTGTAGTAAAGATTTATGTGTAGTATTTACAGTCGTTGTCAAAATTTGACTGCAGAAGCTGTTTGTTTTTAAACATTACTTGTGGTGTGTGAAATGACTTTCCAAAGTTCTGCTAGAACCGGGAGACCACCTCGACGATAATATCGATATGCGAACGTTTACGGGTCCGCCGGGTGAAAATAATGGTAAATGCGTGGTGGACATGGAGAACAAAGGGAAAGTGGACAGAGGAAAATGCTGTATGCATTTAGATGAGATGGAACTGAGATGGGAAAGAATAGATTAGTTTGTAAACGAAAAACATTTCTTCGTCATTTAATGACGTGACCGAAAAGTTTCAAATTGGTGAAACTTCCAATAGTACCTCACATTTTATCCACAGTACCGTATTGTATCAAAGTATGCTCTGTGAAAAGTGATAATCGCAACATGCAACGCGGGAAGGCGCCAGTTAATTCCAATTTAAAATTTTCCGACTATGATTTCACGGTGCAATATTACGTAACCGACAAATTAAATTAATTTGAACAAGGATAGGGGAAAAAGACTTTTAATAATTTTCCAGGAAATGGTAAGTGTTATGCTATTTGTTTCTTCTTTTTTTGGTGGAAGAGCCTCATGTCGTGTGATGGCATGACATGCGGAAGCTCATCCACTGTTTTCACTTTTTCATTATTTTTGTTACCGGTTCCGTTGTAATGAATGTCAATTGTTAACATATCCGTACCATTTCATTTCCCATATTGTGTCGAAGCCATCGCTAAACATGGATGCCACTGCTGATTTTAATGATGATATGAATGTGGATGTTGATTTCAAAACATTAACGGAACCGTTGCAGGAAAATCTCCGCGATTTTAGCAGGTTAACGATACGACTTTTCAACTAACCCGTATTATGAGGTTCGCGTTTCGACACATTCCGAACAACGTAATGAAATTTCACAGAATACAGGATGTGTCGAAATGATACAAGGCGGTACCTCTTGAAGCGACAGAACACTGCCTGAGGAAGATAACGGGAATGATATTCCAGAATGATGGTGAAGGATTGTACAGAGAGTTGCTTATCAGTAACTATGAAAACAGCCGTATGGTTAAATCCATGGCACGTGTGTTAAAGATAACGAAGAAATGGAGTATGCAGAAGAGGAGGATTCGTGTATGTCTGTTTGCACATCTTACTACGAATGAAGTACAAATTTAATGGAAGACGATTATCGTAATATAATTGATATTGCGGATACAGAATTAACTGAAGGTGACGAAAATGACGAAGATGAAGAACATGAGGAGGATGGAAATAAAAACGCAGATAAACAACTTATGATGTTGGGCCAGGAATATAGTTACAGAGGCCTAGAAAGTCGTGAAACAGGCACTGTTGTTGTAGGTGATGGAATAGAGGGAAGTAGGAATGTGAAGAAAAGATCAAGAGTAAGTGGTTCATTCAGCATGGTACGAAGGCTCGGGAGTAAAGACTGGATTTGTTTGGTGAATAATGGAAATTTACCAACCTATAAATACAGTAGGAAGCATTTCACTGACACTAAAATCAAGGATTGTGTGAAGTTCATCTATCTATCTGACAACGCTCAGAACATGTCGTGGGGAACATATCAAGTGCAATGTGTCGTGAAAGTGACGAAAGTGCTCAGTGTCGTTAGAAAAATGGCTGTTGAAAGTATGTGGAGACAGTACTGCTTGGAGCCCTTCAGTATTTATCCGTTCAGAAAAATTGGTAAAAATGTTTTTAGTACGTTAGTTTCATCGTTGATAAGGAGGGAAGTGCAACCTTTGGCATGTATTTATTGTGTATTGTGCGCCTTGGTACATGACAACCTGAAAGTTTCAAGTATTGTAGTACAGAACTTTGTTTCGGACAACAAGAAAAGGGGAGAACTAATGATGCGGTTGCATAGTGCTTTGGAATTTCTGAGATATCATTATGTGGTGCATTTATCATTCAGTACTGAAGCCCCGATACATGACGTAAATTTAAGTTTATTAACGGGGAATGGGACAGACTGTCGATATACGGAATGTTCGGAATTCTTAAGTGTGTTTAAAGTGTTCGATGAAATAGTAGGTGTTGTAGGAATTGAAAATTTAAAAGCGCTGAATGGGGTGATGGATTGTAGAAATAAGGACATGTTGTACATGGGCCATGTTAACCGTTCCATGGCCCATAACAGACATATAGGCGACATAATGGACGGTATAAATGAAATGGAAGCAAGATATGCAGCTGTCATCTATATGTATTATGGGATGAAAATGGGACCGATACGTCATCGGAAGTTCACAACTCAGTTCTACGGAAGGCGGGGTATGAGCTGGCATTGTAGCGGTATTTTTATAGGGGAACTGCTTTCGAGTTGAATTAGTATATGAATAAGAACGACATTAGGTCTTCTCCAAGAAAGTATAGAAGCAGAATAAAAGTATAGAACAGTAGTACAAGTGGGATAGAATCTGGAAAAATTGGAGAACGTGGTATACAAACGAAAAATAATTTATAATTTTTCTTTGTTGATCAAATAGGGAGGAATGATACAACACAGGATCTTGTGGAAACGGATAGAATATTTGAGGCTTTGATAATTAGAATAAGAAAGCAAATTCCTGGATGTGTGCAGTTTTGGGTAGTATCTGACAATGCCAGATGCTACCAGAACGATTTATTCCAGGTTGTAGCTTATTAAATGTCATTGAAGCAGGGTTCCAAATTGAACGGGTTCCTGCATTACGCTGCCCAAGAAAGCAAAAATATGATAGGTGATCAATTTGCTGTAGGAAAGAGGCAATTGGTAAAATTTGTTACTGAAACTCGAATGGATGTAATAATATCGGAGGACATAGTAGAGGCATTTCTATATGGTGGTGGTGTTACTAGTACAGCTGTTGATTTAGTATCGGTGAATAGGAATCATGGAATGATCTGCGAATGGGTTTTTGCAAAGAAAGAAAAGAAAATCGCGTCAATTGGCAGATCGTCTGAATTTAAGTATCACAATTGTAGTGGGGAAGTTGTTATTACTGCGTTTATTTATTCTAGTGGAATGGAGGTTTACTATGTACTGGATAGGAAGACGTTAACGAAAAAACAAATTGTGAGTCAATTTACAGTAGATGTGGAAGGGTTTGGAGATGTAGCAGGGGAGTTCAATGAATGTAATGTAGTCTTTGAGAAAGAACAACAAAACGGTGCTCGTAATATGGATGACGTAGATGTAGAGGTATGCGATGAGTGATCAGTAAATAGTATGGAAGAGGTAAGAACTGTGAGGGTTATTTTAAATCGTCTGAACGTTACGTCGGATAGCGTTATTCAGACTGGGGCGGAAACAGTTGTTCCGATTTTTCTAATGCATGATATTCATAAACGGAAGATGGGGGAATATATTGACGTGCAAAATGCGGCAGCTGATGCAGCGGCTGCTGCTCCCTATCGTGAATTAAAAGGAACCGGTAGCGACGGAAATGCGGGTGACGTGGATTATGTTCATGAGGAAGTATGTGTAAATGATGGTATAGTCTGTAGCGGCAAGAATGACGAGGAGGAAGGTAATACAGTGGGGGATCATGGAAATGTAGAAATAGGGTCTGCTATGAACGGTTTGGTATACTCTTCTGGAATATTTATGAATAGGGTTGTGAGCAATTCTTCTTTTTGACATATGAAAAGTGTCTTGCCTTGTATAGGACTGAAAAAGCGCTGCAGAAGCATCAACACAAATGCAAAGGATAAGCAGATACTGAATGCACTTTGAAGCATGCACTAGCTATTGCGACAGATTGCATATCATATGATACAAAGGATGGAAGAGGCAGTTAAAGCGAAGTATATGTTGCTGGAAAATGGATGGGCGAATAGGCCAACGTGGAGACAGAGTTTGTGCAATAGTAGTCTAGACTTTTTTACAGCACAAATAATCCGATGGTTAAATGAGGGGTAATGCTGTGTAAGGTTCGAAAATCAGTGCAGCGATGATGCAAAAAGCTTTGCAAATTCAAAATCCGTCCTATCACAACATTCCGTCGGAACTGCAAATAACAGGGAAAATTGGAATGCTGAACAGGTTTAAAGATGCCAGAATTGTATCAGAAGCGGAGATAAATTTGGAGTCTGGTGATGATGGAGAAATTGGTAGTGATGTGGTACGAACAGCAGTAGAACCTTCAAGCAGTGAACAGACACACCAAATGTCAGAGAACAGATAGTGCCAAATGAAGTACAAACAAGTGATATTATTGTGGATATGAACAGAGGTGCTGCAGAATCATGTCGGTCGCGACGTCATGTTATGGTGGAAAATATGCTGATGATGTGTTGATAATTGTGGTAGAAGATAGAAGGATTGCGTAAACTAAAGGATGGGATCAGTTGGTGCAAAATATGGGTGTTGCTGAAAGTAACCTACCAAATTATTTGTCAGATCGAATACAAGTGAAAAATAAGGTGAATAACTTGAAACATAAGATAAGCTCTTCAGTCCATGTTTAAATAAATTATTGATTTATAATGACAAATATGGTAAAGAATTTGAATTTTATGATAATGATATGTAGTTGCACATTAACCTATCATCTTTTATGTCAATTACAAATTGTTGGAATGGTTCTAAGTGTGTAACGATAAGTAGTTCACCTTGTTGATAAAATTGAAATGGTGATATTAAATTCTGTTTCGTTAACGTTTCCTTTCTTTCCTTATTTTTATCATTGATATCAGAATTATTTTTGATAATGGTATTCATCTATTTACTTGCTAAATTAAAAAATTTCAAATCGTCTTCCACACTACGTGAACAACACGCATCCACAACTGATAGAAATGTGATTGATAATATATGATGGTCCTATTTTTTTAAAAAATTTCCTTAACTCCACTATCTTGTCATAATCCATTCCCTTTATTAACTGATTTGAAAGTACCTGATGTATACTAACTTGATATTTGTTAACCATATCATATTCAATCAACTGTATTGGTTCCTCTGCACATGATATTCTATTCAAACCATCAGAAGCTGAGTTTAAAACAGTGTGCTTCCATTTTCGCTCGCTTTTTGTTTCCTGTTCGATAATATTGAGTTGATACAGGTCTTCGGCGTGGTCAGTATTTATGATTCAAAATAGGATTTAATTATACAATTTTTTGAAATTAATCTAAGTGGTAGTCTATCCATAATTTCAGTGACTGAATTTCGGTCTCTTAGTAGGAACCCTCTGGAGAATTTAAATAACATAACACCGGGCCGGTGATCACTACACACTGAAGAATCAACACCAATTTCAGGAGGTTCCCTGTACGAAATTATTTGTTCAGTTCTTCGAAGAAGCCCATTATTTCATCAAACTTACTGATATTATTACTTCCCGAAACGACATCACCAAATCATGGAGATGATTCTCTATTGTTTTTAATCCATCATCCCAATTTTTTAATAATCATCATCACGTTCCATAGTTGTATACAAACAATTACACATTATTTTACGTGGCAGTGCCATTCTACTATTTCTTACTCCAATATTAAATGTATCAATACCATGACATTCAATAACTACTACAACATGACACGCGCGATGATCTCTCACCAATTATTCATCACGTACAGTAATGTTCGTAAGAATACAACCGTGAAATGTTTTGCAAACAGTGCAACTACAACCTTTAGCTTTACTTCTTCTCTTAGCCGCGTCTGCTGTTTTAGTTTGATCAGCTTTACCTACATCGTAACGAAATTCTAGAAGCCGTCCGCAGTGTTTACCCTGCAATTTTTCACAAATACTACAACATGTCATTTTGACCCTGCTACCTTTTCTAAGGTTTAAACAAAGGATTGCATTGCCAATATCACCGTTCTAATACCACAGCTCATAACAATTTCCATTGTTGCCAATTTCCAGAACATCAGCATTCTCACGTTTCATATCCCAGAATGATTTCTGGAATATGGCTTATGACTTCGCTTGCCTACTCAGTTCAGAACGTTATGTTTATAACGTACATTAGACCTATTCACTATATGATGGACGTCCCATTGGTTCATCACAAAGATGTGCGGACCACTTATATTTTGAGCACCGGAAATCTGGTTCTTTACCTACTTGAAATACGCTCTCTGACAGTTACAATAACTATAATTTAATGATAGTGATTCTGCAAGTTGACATTCTTTATTCAACAAGTCTTGTAGTTTTTAGCCATTCCACTATACCAGTATAAGTTCAGTAGTTGCATGCATGAATTCACTCATTCCTTTATTAGTTTCATCAGGTTTTTACTTTTCCTAGAACAATCTATACCCGATAACTAAACATAACTCATTATTCATTTATTTAAATTGGGTCTCAATGATTCCATGGCAACTTTTACTTCCGCAAAATATGAGACTTTCATCCATTTTCACCTTCCAGTCGTAGTCGAAGGTCAGCTCCGTCCCCTTCTGAATTGGAACGACGGAGAAGAGAAACGCAGAAATCCACTGAATAGTACCATTCGCCGTGTACATATTGGGGAGTAGCTTCCAGTTCGGTTCACAACTGTGATTAACGTATCGACATTCATTTACCGACTTATCAACACCGTCAACAAATGTTTTACCACTTATTAATTCACCCATGTATTCAAATCTCTCCCCAGTATTCTTTTACAACATATCTCGCCTGTTGCGCTCTACATGATTTATTATATCACCCTTATATTCCATAATTAATGCACCACTTTCTATATTCTCCTCAGCAAAAACACCCAAACCTACGGAGCCATCTTTTTGAACAGATACTTTCTTCACGTTCTTCGACAGATCTTCAGAAAGGAACTCGCCAGGCACAATCGGACATTGACTACGCAGCATATCTGCGTAGTTGAAGGAGTATATAGAGTGTCTTGTTGAATTCATTGTTGTTGTAAGTGGTGGAAGTTGATGACTGCTGTTGTACCGTTCATGAGAACAGTTATAGTTGTGTAGCTTTCGGTCGGAACGTTTAGATTGTTAATTAAAGTTAACTGCCATATATTTTGTAGCTTTCGATTGTATTGGTTCGATTTTAAGTGTAAGTTAACTAAAATATAGTTCCTTAATTGTCATATTTAACTGATATCATAACTTACAATTTGTAGCTATCAGTAGGTTGGTTTCAAAAATAACTTTTAGTTATTTGCTATTTGATGGGTTATTGCTTGCCATACTTGAAGTATTGAAATAACTCCATTTGTATACTGGACTTTTTGTTTCTCATCCGCATTACTATTTACGCAACAAACCATTGTCAATCCTTCTCCTGTTCAAACTACATCCCCACATAGTCATCCTCTTCATCACCGTCTTCATTGCCATCACCATTATCACGTTCATCATCAAAACACTCCATCATGAACACAATAACAATCAACATTCGGATACAGAATACGCAACACCGGTATATTGAAACATCTCATTTTTTGTTAACACCAGCTCTGAATAACTAAAAATCTGGTAAAAGAGCATAATTATCAGCTGATTAATCTGCCGTGTATTTAAGTTTCGTACAACTACGATTGTACTAATATTATTTGGAATTACACCTATATTCTCTACTAGTGCATGACAAACACACATTGAGTAATGAATTTAGACCGATAATATTTAATTAAACCTTACGTTATTACACGTTTTACTCTATTCTACTCTATTCTATGTTATTTACTTTAATTTTCCTCAATTCTACTTATTTTTAATTAATTTTTCTTATTTTCGTTACGTAAAATTCCGTTGAGATTAAGTGTGACAATGGTTACATACAGCAGTCAAATGTGATTTATTTCAAACAGTTTCCATTCGTGGTTATGAATCATAGTTCATAAACTTGTCCTTCGTCCCTTCCTTGTCCTTGTATGTGAACGACACAGGCGCCTCGTGTCAGCCATCATACGATTTCTTGTTACCGAAACCTTCTATTGCAACACATTTTCCCCTTTGAAAGCGCTTTCGAGCGCTTTACCATTTTTGTCCATACACCTTTACTTGGACGGGGTACTCGAAAATGAAGAACCCATTTAGTACCCTGAACTACTTTTCCAGTTGTCTGATTTCGTCCCCACAGTGTTGGTCCCAAATTGGGCACATTAAATTTTATCCGCAGCCTTGTCCCTTCCTGGGTCTATGCGGAGAATATCAAGCCGATTCCTCGGATATTTCAACGACGTTGGCGCTACTTTTATCTCCGTATCATCCCTTGACGAATTGGAACGTAGTGAAACTCCAGCGCTAATTCTTGTAGTAGTCTTCTCTTTTTTCTATACCACCACTGCAACTAACATCCAATGGTTTCCCATATTATATACTAACACCGATTTCACTATCCACAACTTCCTTTTTTATTTGATTGTTCCTACCGTGTGCTCCTTCACAGCAGCTCCTTCCTTATATCGTCCATCGATTAATTGACCACTTCCTTCATGAGTCTCTTTCAGAGTGCCAAGTATGACATCATCGGTTGTTAAATCAATTCTTTTATCTATCATACTGTTCTTTGACATACTGTTTTCTCCTATTTCATCAACAATCTAATAAACGGCATTTAAAAAGAAAAAAATTACATGTTACTACATGTCAGTTGCTACAAATATTATTAACTTGAAGAGTTGTTTTAGACATGTATTAACTTACCTTGTTCGATACACTCACAGTTGTAAATTATTAATTTTCTTCTTGATGGATTTCTTCCCTTTCTGAGATGGTGCAATTCATGGAAAAGATCCATTTCACTGCCATCCGCATTTACTTTCTCCGTTTTATACCGTCTCACCAATGAAATCCCTTACTGTCACCTTAACAATCTTCACATGACAGTAAGGGTTCATGTCATGTTGCGCGCCCATATACACACGTCAATGTACAAATTATATGCACAACAGTGTACTAAAACAGATTTTTCTCCATGACGTCTTTTACAATACAAAAATGTCACGGTATTCTGGCTCCTTCGGAATATTAACTACTAAATCCTGAGAGAAGCAGGAGGTACAAAATACAGTATAATCTCCCTGTTTACTGCATGTCCAACATCGCTCTCATTATGAACACCAATTACGAAAACAGGGGCACCCCCATTTTCGGAACAACACAATTTTCAGAACAAGTTCAGAACAGATCTAGCCTACCAGTTCTGTGTTGTGGTTTCTCTTATAAAAGGAAGAACATTAAATTATCCCTTCGACGGATAACATAAATGATACAGTAACTGTGACAGAATACAGTTTGATTACCTGTATGGCTCGGCGTTACATGTCATTGCAAGTTTTTACTATTCTATGTATATAGTAGGTAACTCAAATATGTTTTGCTATGATATATAGATATAGAGAAGACGAACTGAGAAACGTTAGTACCCGCGAAAGTGAAAAATGTTGTCTGTAAGTGATGAAAGTGGCACTTTGGTTGAACATCATAGTATATAGACAGTGATGCTATGTTTTGATGTATGCATTTAAATCTCACACAAACACTGTCCTACTCGAGACAATAATTAATGGGCTCACAGTTCGATAATGATCCTCACTTCTTCAAAAACTGCCATCGTATGATTCGAATGCCTCTTCATTTCTCATCAATTTCACTCCAGATTTCAATTAAGTATACAATAAACATACTCATATACTTCCCTATATTCAGTATCATTGTAACTGTAGCGCATACTTCTGGTAGCCCGTTGTCTCGCGCCTTTTGTAACATGCACGTGTCAGCTTTGCAGACTTTTTTTGTCTTGTAATGCGTCCAGATGTAGAAAAATTCGGTAGCCGTTGCCTTTCTTGGTTAGTGGGCAGTGTATGTAGACTGTGTGTGACGATTGAGGAATTGGTTAAAAGTGAGTGTCTACTTTCGTTTACTTCTGTTCCGCTGTCCAGGTGGAGGGCGGTTTGTATATCAGCCCTGGCCCAATTATGAACCTTCACGGGATGATAGACAAAGGTACCTATTGGTACCCCTATCATTGAGCGATTGAGTATGCGAACCCGCGATTGGCGTGATGTGTGAACAATATCATGACGATATTGCTCACGTATTACCACAACCAACATCATTATTACCAACATTATAGTATCAACATCACCATAACCAACATCGTCATTTTCCAACATCATCATTACTAATATCATCATTTAATGAACATCAGTTTTATAAATATCCTAACACCTCGGACCGACCTTTTTTCTGCTGCATATATTTAAATCGTCCACAACTCCGATAGCCGTACTTAAATACCTTTCTACACTCCATAAAACACCAGACCCAACTAGCTCCTACAACATGTTAGATCTAGACGCTTTCTAAACATCAACCAGGACTTCAGCTCCACATCTGCTTCTCATCTCTGAAGTTTGGTCCACCCGTGGAGCAGAAAAAATTGGTCGATAATTTCCACTCTCTGAAAAAGATCAACAATGACGCTTTCAATCCCTCATCCACGCTCCGGATCAACCCCTTTGACGAAAATCCGCATCACCCCCTCTGCGGTGGAAATCACGGTTTCATACTGTTGTAATTTCATTTTTTGCCATACTTCTTCTCCCTGGCTGTCTTCCTCTATTTTGACATTCCTTTTATTTTTTTTCCTTCTTGGTTTTTTATAAAAGGGTCATACTCCTGAATCCTTTCCTTTTTCCCCCTTTCTACATACCTCTACATATCTCACCAACGAATTAAGTGTCCAACCCCTTTCTACATACCTCTACATATCCCACCAACGCATTAAGTGTCCAACTCTTCTCTACATACCTCTACATACCCCACCAACACGTTAAGTGTCTACTTCTTCTCTACATCT
>JAULBU010035697.1:0-15547 GCA_032358235.1 Odonthalia washingtoniensis
GATGATGATGATGATGATGATGATGATGATGATGATGATGATGATGATGATGATGATGATGATGACGATGATGATGACGATGATGACGATGATGATGATGATGATGAGGGAGAAGAGGATGGGGATGGGGATGGGGAGACGGAGACGGAGACGTAAATTGACGCAATGTCAAAAGATGAATTACAAGAACGATTAAGTTATTTAAAACGATGCAGTGTACAAGTAATGGCGCGTAAAGCAGTACGGAAAGGGAAGGGATATGTAACATGCGCATTACTTCTTTATGGGGTTCAAATGACATTGGAAGAAACGAAAAAGTATCAACGTTGACAGGGAAAGTGCCACCTGCTAAGACGCCAGTGTTGATTAATCTGGCGAATAAAAAACATAAAACAGCAGTAGATGGAGAATATCTGGATATAGATGTATTGGATAACGTGACGTGACGTTGAGAAATATTGAGGCGTTCTTGGAATGCACGTTGGGAATGAAAACAATTCCGTCGTCGACGCTTGGTACGGAATTTAAAAGTATCGAAGTGGTTGATACAGAGATTGAAACGGTTGAGATGAGGTCTAAAGCACTGAAGAAAAGTAAACAAAAGAAAAACAGAGGCGTTGGTTATGGGTTCGATGACCAACACATGTGTGGCGATCAGTTCGATAAAGACGGGAGCAAATCTTTCTTCGGGAGTGATGATGAAGAAGTTTACAGTAGTAGTTCGTCTGGATCCGGGTCTGATGACTCTAGTGATTCTTCTGATTCATTTGATTCCGATGGAGATGGAGATGATGATAGTGGCAGTGACTCGGACTGAATTTAAAAAATATATGTTGTTGTTGTTGTTGTTGTTGTTGTTGTTGTTGTTGTGTCAGAGTTCAATAACCTCTGTCGGATAATATGTAGCGGAATTATGAGAAAAAGAATAGAAGTTCAAAGCCCAATGAGAGTTGAATACAAGCTGCAATAGACTAAATAGTGAAACCCAGAGGTGAAAGGTAAGGAAACAGTCTAAAAATGATGTTAACAGTGAAAACGGCAGACGGAAAAATATTGATAAAAGCTGAGAAAAGGATTAGCGGTTCTTTAATGGTTGCTCGGAATAAGAAGGTGGCGTGAAACGCGAATTCGAAGCGGGCCACCAAAGGAAACCAAGACGACGGAAAACCTAAAACTCTGGAAAGTTTTTCGTGAAACACAAAGCACACCACTCATTAAATGGCGTGAATCAATGCACTGAAAAAGACTACGTGGGTCTGGAAGTGAAGAAGATCAAGGAACTGAATTTGAAAGTAGTTATGGTACTTCAAGTAATAGCTTTGAACTATGTAGCGGTTACCCTCATATGGCGATTGATTATTATTCTTCGATCTACTTCTTTAACACATGGTCGTGAAGGTAATCGGGAGAGTTGGACAGAAGAATAATGCATCAAAAAAGAAATTGACAGAGCAATTAATGAAATGATTATACGTAGTTGTTATTAAATTCTTGAAGCACAGTCAGTGTCCATATTTCTATCGGATTAACTTGACGAGGATGTGTTAATCAGTGGGACACATATGAAAAGTAGGCAGTGGATTTCGAAACCTCCGAACAAAATTTTCGAAACGAATTTTTTGAAAATTGAAGCATATTCTAGTGATGACCTAGTAAACGATATTACAGATGAGTTTCAACTATCAAAAGTACCGTCAACAGTCAGTAAGAGTGGGGTATACGACGCGGAAGCAATAAGACCTCTGGTAATAAATTTTCGCAAATAGCAACAAAGGCGAACAGTAAAACGCCAAAGATAGAGCTAATATGAATCCTAGGGAACGGAAATATGAAGAGAAGAAGAGGTGTTGGGAATGACACGCACAACACGAAATATAGACAAAAAGAAGGTGTTTCAAGCAATCAAATGGCGACAGATCCGATTAGATCCTGTAATAGATCCGATTAGCTCTTGTGACATTTGAATTTATGAAACATTTGGCGGGAAGATGGAAACAACTTCATTCGTCTTAAGTTCAAATCCTGCTACGTGGATACAACCTAATTACTGGACCGTTCTGGTCATCAAATCTGAATTTCAATCAGATTTTGAATGACATTCTCAATCGATACATTATATCGGTTAAGATTGGATACATTCAGGATCTAAAATTATTTTATAAATAAATAATTTTACATTAATTACGCTAATAACCTTGTGGAGGTTGGACTTAGATGGTATCTTCTAGGAGTTCATTCAAAAATGCGGTACTTACGTCCATTTCATGGATTTTAAAATTCATCCAGATTACCTGTGACAAAAGTACTCGCAGTGTAGCTATTCTGGACACGGGAGCATGTTCAAGTCATAATAGACACCATACTTCTGCATATACGCCTTTACTACCCAGCGAGCTTTGTATCTTGACAAATGCTCCAATTAATTTTTCTTAATTTTAAATACCCACCTCCCACCTCGTAGGTATGTGCTTCCTGTCACTTGGTTTGTCCGCCAATTTTTTCGCTTTTAATTCTTTCATTGAAAAATTTTCAGCGTCACACGCAGATCGCCATATGTCTTCATCGTCCCCTCTTATGACTTCTTCCTAAATAGCAGATGTTTCCATGTTATGTACCAATTTATTGCACACATGCCAACTTCCATTATCGTCACTTCTCCACTTGGTCCTTTTTGCTCCTGCTGAAAATTATAGGTACTAATCCCTGTTAATGGCATTGCTATGGGGATTGGTGATGGAAGAGGTGATGGCATGGGTATGGTAGTTTCATCTTGTTGAACTGTTGAGATTCTTGCCCCTGGATCTTCTTTATGTACTATCACTTTTGTTTTGTTTCTGGATCCAAGGGGAGCTACCTCGCCTTTCCGGCTTAGCGTGCGCCCCGTAAATAATTGAACCTCTTGCAGGTTGACTTTGCAATTATCAGGAGCATTGTAAACTTGAGTGCCATTTTGGTTACTAAGTTCAGGTTTAGTGTCTACTTTCCTCTTGACCTTCCTTTATGGCAGTTAATTTCTTGGTGTAATATTTCTACCATCCTGAACTCAATAACTCCAGGGTGTAGAGTCTGGTCGTCAAATCTATTCAAAGTTCAGAAAGAAAGAGTCAAAATAGCGATTTTTCTAAACGATCCCTTTATAGAATTTTTTAATATGAAGTCACAAGTAATGCGTATGTTACCTGAATCCTAATGCAATTAAGCACCTTCAGAGATGATGAGTAGAGGATATGTTTAGTATCCTCGACAACTTCCAAGTTCAAAGTTGTCAGATAATCGCTCAATTTCCTTTCGCTGTACGCGTTGGATTTTATTCAACCGTATGCGTGTTTGGTGCTGGTCTCCCTTTACCGTTTGCCAAAATTATTCTTTCGGTTACTTTTAGTTGGCTATTTGTTTATTATTGTTAATTGTCTACCTCTTTTATTTTGTTTTTCCATCCTGGTGTGGTACGGTATGTATACTGGGATCGAGATTGATTCCAGTCGGGATCGAGATGTGGACACACATGTAATAGGATTCTGCCGTTATTAAGTGGATAGTTACTAAAGTGGAATCTATCTAATTAAAGACACGTGTATCCGAAAGGTATCATTCGTTACTTGAATAACATTTCATCAATTATTGAGAGAATGCAGTATACTGTATTATTCGTTATTTGAATAATATTTCATTAATTATTCTGAAATGCAGTACACTGTATTTTCAGGAATTTTATATAACCACCTATCCCTTATACTAAATTTCTTTCGTCGTCTTCTCTTTTCACCGCTTGCCTTGTAAGTCGATTATCAATTTCTACTATGCGATACGCATTCATCGGGCTCGTCTCTTATCAGTCTCGCCGCCAACTGGTTCGTTTTATCCTTCATATTCTTCCCGTATTTATTCTCCTCTTCACCCTTCTAACCTGCGTGCTGTTTTCGTTCATCATTCTTATTATCCTTCTTCTCTGCTCGTACGAATGTTTGTCTCGATGTGTAACATCAACATAGGGCGTCTCCATTTTCATTAAAGTGGTCATTTGATGACCCATTAACAATTTGTTGATCGTCTGGTTCTTCGATAAAAGGTATACCTCAGCTCATTACCACCTTCTTCTTTCAATTTCAGTAGACCTTGTAACATAAAGCTTCTTCTTCTATCCTCACCATTATTCCTCGTTCAGCCGTTTCATATAGCTTAGACCTGTTCTATAGAGGTATGTATATCAAAGCCACGCAGACTAACGGTTTAAATATCTTGAGATCAGCGTCTTTATCAAAAATCGTTGGTAGGCGTTTGGGTATTTTTAAAAACAGAAGCAGTGCATCTAATGACTTTCTTATAGATAAACTTCATCATGCCCCCACCATACTTTCATTAATCCAGCATCAAAACATCTTCTTCGCCATCTCGGTAATGGTCCTTTTCATACTTTCGCTATATGCATCTGCGCATGTTCAGAGTGACCATTTTTCGAATGCTTTATACCATTTATTCTTACGTATTCTTTTACTTCCCCCAATGAATACTCGGTACCTTGATCCGTTCGTAGCATTTTCACGCTGTAGTTTCGCGCTAGCATTAAAGAAACATACTTGTCTAAAGTTTTCAAATTCTTGGTTTTCTCGTTTATCGAAAAAGTAGCAGTAATACGCGTGTATCCATCACTGTAAGTTTGGAAATAAAGCTCCCCAGTTATATCTGGAGCTTAAAAGGGACCGCATGTTTCTTAATATACTAACTCACCTGGACCTTTCGTTCTTACTTTTATTTTCTTGGGCCTTTTTTTAAAATTATGATGATGTGACTTACCTTTTACACACCTTACACAGTTTAGAGAACGATTCATGTCTGACTGTGTCATGTTTATTAGGCCGAGTACAACCAGATGATTTATTCCACTACCTGAGAGGTGTCCAAACCGATGATTCTAGTCCTTCAAAGGATTCGCTTCTTGAAAAAAGAGTCAGTCAATTTTTGCCCAACTTTCCCACACTAATGGCATAGACCTTTAAATTTTAAGTTATCATTTTTGTTGAAATTGTTGTTTCTACTATTGTTTTTCGTTGTAGTCTTTCCAAGTGCAGATGACGTACCTGCCTATTTTTGTTGATGTTTTAGTGGGATTGTAGGATCACCCACATATTCTTTTGCAGGCTCTTGAAGCTTTGCTACGAATGCGTGATAATCCATATTTGCAAAAGATAAGCTTATACTTCTGATGGCAGATTTATAAACCTCTAAAATTCCACTAGATAATATACCCTACTTGTGATCTTCTTTCACAGCATACGTTGTTCGTCTAATCTGTTAATGAGGACTTGCACTCTACTCTAGTAATCAATCAGGCTATCTGTGGTACTCATGTTCATATTTATCAGCTCACTGACCATCCATACTTTTAATCAGCTGGGAATTGAAATAGAGAAGTCTTTTCTTGTGTGTTGTATTTAGTCTATTTTTTCAACTAAATATATAATATATCTTAAATAAACTCTTTTTATTATACTTTGTCTCTGTCCATTCACATGATGACGGTGGCTGAATCTCCGGTATCAGACATGTTTCATATCAATAATTTGTAAAATGTCAGTCTTACACATGACTTGTAAGACACACGTATGATTTGTCAGTCGTACACAGGATACATCACACGAATAATAAGTTATACAAGTAATATGATGTAGGGCTTTCTTCTCACTGTCCTACACCTACCAACATACACGCACATTTTTACATGTCGTACGATGCTTTCTTTCCTCTTCAATTGTAAATAAAGTGGTCGATGAGAATAAGCCGATCGGTCGTCTAGTTTTTTCTCTATCGATCTTCAGAACACCCGCAGGTTATCGGACTACGTTAAAAACTGCGCAATTCTACAACTACAAATTACGTTATCACAAGCCTCCCAGATTTTTCAAAATTATCCATAATTATAACAAACACAACTTATCCACAATATGAATACAACAATAAAATTCAAATCCCCATTCACTCGCCTACCATCGCAACACTTCAAAAATATATTGTGAAACCATGGCTACTAGCCATTCAATACAAATTCGAGACTTCGGATATCATCCAAGACTTAGCCAACATCGAACAAATACACTTTCGATGCATAGCAGCACAAATCCGTCACAGCCCTCACAATCTTCACTATCGCTTCACTCCCTCCCGATGTATCTCAGCGGTTTCTATTCTTCCAAGCACACTGATTAATCCGTTCCTGATCATAAGCCGCGATAAAATACTTCTCGGAAATAAATCTCCTGCTGATCACGACGCCCTCAAGGTACAAGCTGCAGGGATTTATATGAACGAATACGAAATTTCAGTGGACTATTTTGAAGCACATCAAAATATGTGCGCCAAAATGTCCGCTTCTCAATATCCCTTCATTGGCGACGAGAAAGCCACCAAAAAGTTTATGGTGAAAGACCTTCGTACACATCTCGCATATTCATACCTCACCTCGATCTGGTTAGCAACATTTCTAACAACAATAAAGACTTAAATGTCTATGATTACCACTATTTATACCCCAACCAGCCCTACCATCATCCTACCATCCCTACTTAACCCAAATGCAATCTCCGTCTCAAACACAATCTCCTATCTGTACATCAAGACCAAATCGCTCGCTCTCTACAACAATTGCTGTAAATTTCTTTTCCCAACACATGAAAAGATATAAAAACAAACTGATGCCCAATTTCGTGACCGAAACAATCCACATGGAATAAATTACGAACTCCCTCCCCCAGAAAAACCACATCAATTTCACAAAAATTCCAGCATTTCCTCCTCATCGTCACATCATAATTCCCATTATTCACACAAACACCGCGTGCGTCTCGCAGCTACACCTCCCTACCCTGTCCCATCAAACTTCTCGCCCATTACTTCCAATATTATGGCGCCCAGCTCTGACGACAGCGATCAAGACACGAACGTAATTATATCATAGACAGCGCAGCCTCTCCGACTCACCGCCCTCACTTCGAACCTGAAATATACCCATTGGCCACATTTCAATCTTCACACGCTGCTACTGACTTCCTGACATCCATCACGCACACTGGTAATCTCACTTTCCATACTCTTCACGGTAATATTACAACAAAGGCCTTCACCATACCGGCAATTAAATATGCGCTCATCTCAGTCAGGAAACTGAAGAAACAAAAGATGCAATTTTATTCACACACATCCATGCCTATAATATCCATCGTCACAAAAAACCCCGTTATCTTACTAAAAACCGATTGCTCAATTAATTACCTTCCACCAAATTCACCGGTCTCGACCACACAACGCAAATATATAATTTTCCACGTACAACAAATTTCGGACTATCGCCACAGTCACATCACAATTCAAATCTAAAACTTTCTCCCGAAACAGAATCCGACAGAACAAAACGAATAATCACTTCACTACCCCCTTACATCGGATCGCCAAATATTGATCACTGTCGAATCGGACGCGATCGAAATGAAATTAACGATGTTAGTG
Organism: Odonthalia washingtoniensis; assembly: GCA_032358235.1. Classification (NCBI taxonomy): domain Eukaryota; phylum Rhodophyta; class Florideophyceae; order Ceramiales; family Rhodomelaceae; genus Odonthalia; species Odonthalia washingtoniensis. The sequence continues at coordinate 7,501 of JAULBU010035697.1, forward strand.
GTGTTTAGTGGTTGTTCGGTTTTATTATTATTGGTATGTATTTAAAGATAAGGAAATGAAATACTGCTGGCGATCCGAAGATGTAGCCTCAACCCAGTATCCTCAACCCTGTATTTTGCCGCAGTTAAACGGATTCGCGGATCCGGCCTGGAATACTTTGTAGTATTCTGCGTCAGCTCTGGAGTCGCAGCTGAAAGCTATATTCACACGGTGATTAATCGTATGAAGGGGTCGCCTTTTGCATTCAATTTTGGTATTAACCAACTCGAATCCTTTGTGGTTTAGGTCTCCCCACTCCAGTGTGAAGTTATCTTTCGACTCGTTTGTTTCAATGATGGTTGTCTTCCGTTTATAATTTTTATCCCTTTTATTATTCTTTTCGTGAATCCTATTGATGAAAGACATTTATATCAATGTCAGAGTCTGGCTGTATGATAATGCCCGATGCATCTGATTCTGCCGATAGCAGAATTATAAGTGACAATAGCTGATTAAACAATTCGAATTAAGTGAGAAAATCACACGTGTTATCATACGTGTTAATGTGACCTTGTACCGTGATCAGTACAGTATGGGTCCCATACACTGTAACGCTGTATAGTGCGTTCTCATCCTGAGTATTGCTTTTATCCCGACCTGTACAGTACGTTTTCGCTCATTATTGTTTGTTCGATAACTGCAAGTGCGAAATAATGTCCTACTATAGTCATCCAGTCTGTGTCATAGGTTACAGCTATGTTGCTTATGACTTGTTTCTTACACGTATGTCATTCTTGGGTTGTCGTCTTATGTCTTGTCCCTTATATGGTTTCTATTCCTTCCTTACATGGTAACTTTTGGATCCTTCTTCCGACTGTCATGCGTTTGCTTCCTTCCGCTTTGGGCTTTATCCGTCCCTTTCCTTCACGGCGTTGTCATGTGCTATCTGTGAGGTTGTATACTGGTATTAACCATGTCTTTTTCATCTTCTCATCTTTGGCATCATCATCATCCATGTGAAACTGTTGTCATCAACTCTTCATTTATCATTCTCATCTTCTTCTTCTTTTTAACATTATCATCATCCTCTTCGTTTATCTTCATCCTCTCCTTCTTCATATATCATCATCGTATTCTCCTTTTATTATCATCTTCATATTCTTCATTTATCATCATCATCATATTCTTCATTTATCATCTCATATTCTTCATCATATGTGTCACACGAACTGATCGGGCTGATATCGATTCGAGAGTCGAATCGATAATCACATTCCATGGTATCTCCATCTAGCTTTCAACCATGCCCCGATAGAAAAACCCAGAACAAATAATAAAGGCGGCCTACTTCCCGTCCTATCACATATCGACATACCACCATACAATAATTACATGCTCAGATTGTGCTGAAGGCCAAAATTTCGCCGTTTTTTGGTTTTTTCAATTTAATCGAAAACCCCTCATAGTACAATCAAATCAACCTACAATCTACCTGGCGAAATAATTTCTAGCGACACCATTGGTCCAATTCGCCCACCATCGGGCAGACACCACATTCATATAGCTACTACACAAGGTACTGCTAATAGAGTCATCATTTGAATAGTCTTAGTTCCAAATTAGTGTTACTGATTATTAGTAACACTAATATATGTTTCCGAAGATTTTACTTTGGCAAATATAGTGTGAGTAACACTCCGAAATCAACTGTGTCGGTAATATTTGGACGTTAAAATTCACACATGTTTTTCTTTTTGTGTTCTTATATTATAAAATGTAGATTTGTGTTCAGATTCAAACGGTTAAAACAGTTAAAACATTTTAGTCAAATTAAAATTAGTTTAATTTAAAATTTTGCTTTGTTTTCAAATTCAAAATTTCAGACGTTCAAAACGATTCGGTCACCAAAATTAGTTTTAAACCATTGTAGGTGGTGCATGTGTTTTTGGTACATCCTCCGTCGACTAAAATATATCCCTCTTTTCCTACAAAGACCATACTATCTCCCAACCTACCGTATTTCCGTTGGTCACCATGGTGTTACTAAATGCTTCCCCTATTGTTGCAGCCTTTCAACGTGCTGCAGAACTAAGAACAATACAAATGTCTTCACAACAATCTACGAACACTACAAACGAAAACCAAAATCAAACAATAACATCATTGAATAAAACAGCACCTCATTCTTCGTCAAACAAAGAGGTGACCAACAACTCTCATTCGTTATCAGTACAAAGCAATAGCATAGAAAAATCTCCGAAGAATTTTCAACAAGTTCTAACACGATCTCGAAAGGCGGTTATTGTCAAGTGGATGCTGCAAGATGCTGAGGAAAATGGAACCAAACACATTGCAACTAAAGCAGTAAAAATATTTCTACAATTTTTTCGCTCCTCCCATCATGCAGGTGTCATGAAAGCGATGCGTATTTGGAGAGATCGTGAACAATTTGTAGATAACGAGATCAATGTCAATCTACGAGGCACTACTTCTTCTTTTACTCTAGTTACAAGAGATGGAAACAAACCTATCGATGTCAAGTCACTTTCGGGAAGAGGTTGTAAACGTCAACCATGGGTTCTTCAATTGCATCAATATCTATTCCTTGAATTTGATAGACTTCTTCGTCTTGGAGTGAAATTTAATTACCGTACACTGTTTGAATTGGCTCCTAATCTGGTTTCTAACATCACAAATGATGTATATAACATAACCGCGATGACGGACTCTGGTGAAATGATTATCGAAAAATTAACGGTGAGCTGGATTCAATCTTTTTTCGAGCATTTCCATATTGCTAGTCATCTCTAACAGGAAAGCAAAGTGTAAGTGACAAAAAGATTAATTTTATTATGAAAGAGGTTCCTTCTCATTTGTGTGATAAGGTGCACGGATGTTTTCAGAGAAAGAAGTGCATGAATGTCAGGTTGAAAATGCAGATGAAAATCATTTTGTAATTATAGTTGATAACGGTCGTACTCTTGGTTTTCGCAGAGATGAAGATGTAAAGTTTGCGGCTGTCATTTCTGTGGAAGAGGGTATGACGATGGTTGTATGTATTTCTGGGGGTCGAGATGCACGCATAGAGCCACCGTTCATGATTTTTAAAAACAAGAATCGAAACTACCCCATCCGGGGTGTCCCTGATACAATTGATGGTGTAAGATACCGTACTGAACCAAAAGGATAGATGGATCATACTATAATGCCACAATGGCTCACTGAAAAGCACGTCATTAAGCCCCTGCAGAACGGCTGTCGGAGAGTTCTATTTTTAGACAATTGTGGTGGACACAAACGAACTGCTGAATTACAAACGCACTGGTAGCAATTAATATAGAAGTCAATTTTTTTTCAAAAAATGCAACTGACCTCGTGCAGCCATGTGCACATGAGTCATGACTCATTTGTGATACAAAAAATTAAAGCGGCATGGTCAAGAAGATGGGAAAGTTATAAAATGGAAATGATTCAATCCGGAAAATGGTCGGAATGTTCTGGAAATTTCTAATCCAGGAAAAAAAAATTTCTGAAATTAGCCAGAGATTCTGTGCAAGGTGTTAACATGCAAAGGGATGAAAACGGTGTTTAATTTGCTAGAAAGGCAATGATTCGAACTGGACATGCACTTAATCTTAATCCAATATGGGAAGAGAGTCAGCTCTTCCCTCAATTACAACAAATTATTGGTAAATTCCACAATCATTTCAACAGTGAGCCGGTTGTTGAAGAAATTAGAGAGCAAGTGTAGTAGCTACGTAATTTACACAGGTTACAATCCATTTCATTTTTCAATAAATCACACTTTAAGTATCCATGTCGAGTATTAGGCATAAAATTTTGTTAACACTATTAGTCTACTTCGACCCCAATGTGAGTAACATTCTTTAAAAACGCACACATATTGGTGTTACTTCAAATATACTGTTACTCACATTAATATATGTAAAAAATCTGTGAAAAGAGCTTCAAAAATAGTGTTAATCACACTATTAGTCGTACCTTGTGTAGCTACGAATGTAGTACATTAATTGATGTAGAATCAAGATTTGTGATATAGCAGCCAATTAAATCGCGATCGCAACTGCAACAAATCATACCTCAGACAATTCAACAGATGTCTGAAATACACGGCCGAAGATCGATACACTTCCACTCAGACAACGTTAAGAAATACAGGTCCAACATAGTGCTTCTTTCCTACACTTCAACGGCATATATCAAGACTACAATCACGCCCCACCACACGCAGTCAAATTCATTATTAGGACGCGTCAATATAACCATCATAAACGCGGCCATATGTGCATTGGCACATTGTAAACTACCAAAATATTTTTGGGATTTATATTTCGGTGGTCAATGTTACGTTTAAATATAATCCTATCGCATACAAAAACATTACCACTCCACCAATGAAAAGTTGGAATCCAAATTCACCATGCCCCAAACTATCTGTTCTATTTAGATCATACGGTACAATAGTAGACACAAAGGCAACCATAACGAAACACCAACCACTATCCCGTTCTAATCTCTCCTTACACAATAACAAACATTGCCAATACACAATCCTATATTATGATACTGCAAAATTTTCGATCTATCGGGCATCAGACCCTATCCCGTACCATCCATTGTTTTATCCAGCCCTCACATCTGCACATTCCTTCAAATTATGTAAACCACATCCTGCCCCTCAATTTATATATTCCAACACATCTCCATCAAAGTCGCTCAAACAGCTACAAAAATACCCAGACTCAAAAACATGGATTCTGGTAGACAACAAAGAAATTAGACAATAAAATAACAACAGTGCTATACAATGTATCTCTAACGCATAAACTCCACCAAATACTCTATCAATTTCCTTAACCATGACATACGAATATAAACGTGGTGACACCGGCAAACATTTAACGCAAAGCACTATTTTCTACCAGTGGAGACCTGATGAAACCTTCCGTACACTTCAACCCGTATTACATATATTCCTACGCCACTTGAAAGACCACCTCAAGACTATTGTTCACTCACACCCAAAAATACAACCAGTCATTAAGAAAGTTTGACATAAATTCTGAGTTTACGCACGAACCATACGATGACAGAAAGCTTGCCTATATTCTTCAATTACGCCTCGTCGATTGCACATTTTAGTTTCCAGGATGCAAATACGGCATCCTTAAAATGAACCTCTACGGCTCCAAACCTGCATATAATATATACTTGACCAGTTTTCACAAACCTCTCACTTCCCTCAAATATAAACAATCCCATTCTGATTCCTTCCTCTACAGAAACATCCTTGAGAACAGCTTAATCCTAATTTCTGTCAAAATCGACGAATTATTATCACTGCATCAAACATACACGACATCAACAAATTCAATAAATACCTTTCTGCAAAATATTCGAACAATGACATTGGTAATCCAACCACCTTCTTTGCATGGACAATTAAATACAATTACCACTGTCACATAAACCTCTCTTAATGCACTCTCATACACAAAATAGTCCCTAAATTAAATCTGGCTAACGCTAACCCCATAAAATCCCCCACTGCCTCACCAAACATCATTTGATGACGATTCAAACGATTAGGAATGATCAACCAAGACAAATAATTTTTTATGCCAACCATCGGCTATCTCCGATACCTCGCTGATGTCACACGATATTACATATCATTTCCCACGAGTCTTCTGCCTCGTTTCATGCAAAAATCAGCGAAAACTCATCCCCAATTGTTACAAGCCATCCTGCGATACCTGTATAAATCGAAAGATAATGGCTTAATTTTTTAACCATTCGAACAATCACAAACTTCAATCATTCTCTGACTCCGATTATGGAGAATCTCACGATAGATGCTCAATCTCGGCTGGTATACACACCTCCTATGCTACACCCATATTATGGTCATCAAAAATGAAACCCATAGCTGTACTCAGCACCTGTGATGCTTATTATGTCTCAACATCCACTGCCCCTACAAGACAAAATATGGCTCCTTCGCCTTATTCAAGATTTCGACACCACACAAACATATTTTCCGACACAATTATTTATCGATAACAACGGCGTCATAGATATTGTCAAGCATCAAGGCAAAACACGAACTAGGAAACACAATGTCATTGACATAAAATATCAACCACTTTCAACATCATCTGAAAGCCAAAAACATCACAATAGAAAGAGAGCCTACAGCAGATAATATCGCTGATCTCCCCACCAATCCACTCCCTCCTCAACGTCACCACACTCATTGACATCATTGACCCACCCACCCGTCTGACTGCAAACACGGGGGTCGGACTTTCTTCCCACTGTCCTACACGTAACAACATACACGCACATGTTGACACGTTGTATGGCGCTTTCTTTCCACTTCATTTATAAATAGTTTCTTCTCTATAGAACGACCCTAAGATTACAGTATTGTCTTTAGGGCGTTTTGTGTCAAGATTACAGTTGGAAAGCAATAATTAAATTTGCAAATTTTGCATATTCAATATTTGCATGGAGTAAGATAATTGGTCGTAAAATTTAGAATAAAGAACCCAAACATCAAGTGCAACATAATGGCATTGTGTGATAAACAAATAATTTAACACATTATTGAATTCAAAGTTGTGGATTATCCAACCGGATATCCATCTGATTATCCACCTGATTATCCACCCACATTTTAGTATAACAACAAAAATGATATCGACATCATCGGAGTATAATGCGTTTGTCAGAAGCGTATCAATAATTAAGACATATCAACAACAGCAACAAAATAAGTCATCAACATGTAAAATATCAAAAATAGGAACAACAATCAAATCTTGTTCAAAAGAAGGAGAAGAACCAACAAAATTTAATATTATAAAACCGAATATTGAAGTACCTAAAACATCAATAGAATGTGCTAAGAATTTTGTAACACAAAGAGCCATTCAACAAATAATATTTTGTTCATTTATATTGAGAGATGAAACACATGCAAGATGGTTAGAAGCATTTGAAAACCATACTGGTATTAATGATTTACACGCATGCAATGCATTACGTATACCAAGTGATATATATTTAAAGAAATTATTAACAACACCATGTGAAACATTAAAAATCCATAAACCAATACAGGGACGTACATATAACAAAAATCCGTATATTAAACGTAGATATTTTATTTATGATATTGAAATAAATCCTTATAAATTAGGTTTACGTGTTCTAGAAGCTAGATTACAAATCGCCAATGAGTTAATAGAAGATTTACAATGTATTAAAAATGATAATGAAAGATTAATTAAAAGATATAGGAATAATACAATATTTAAAACTGAAATAAATAAAGAACAAATGTCAACTGCTTTTGACAGAGGTGGTTCACCATATCGTAGTGCAAATTATGATCTTTGCAAAAATTATACGTTTTATTTAAGTTTATTATACATGTTAAATGGTAAATTAAAAAATAATGTAAAAACTAAAGGTATGGAATGGAATTACATAAATGAAATTTTAAATAAACATGGCTTAAATTTATTATTTCCTTATGGTAGTGAACGTAATATATGTGATAACGTTGTATATGAATTATTTTCAGGTATACCATCGATTAATAATGTTGACAATAAAATATTTGATCCTGTTCATCTATGTGAAAATATATTGCAATTCAGATATGAAATTGCTAATGAATGGATAGAGTATTTTAAAACCATAAAAAATGAACATCTTTTATTAGAAAAAGATTTATTAGAAAATCAATTATCATCATCATAAAAAACAAAACATTTCTATCTTAATGAAGATAGAAATAGTTCTTTTATAAATATTGACCGTACATATCTTTTATGAATATATAACTTGTTATCTTCTGTTGTCATCTTATTATTATTTTGTTGATGACTTTTCAATATTCTATTATTATTATTAATATTATTATTAATATTATTATTAATATTATTATTATTATTATTATCATTATTATTATTATTATTATTATTATTATTATCATTATTATTATTATTATTATTATTATTATTATTATTATTATTAT
>JAULBU010035708.1:0-15546 GCA_032358235.1 Odonthalia washingtoniensis
TGAGTGTGAGAACATCATGACCTCGCAGTGCTCTTGCAGTATCTTGTTACGCGCCTTCTGAGCTGCGAGCACATCCTCAGTGACGCGCAACTTCTTGGTCATAATATCAGTTCGCTTCAGCTCTTCTGTAGCTTTTCGGCGCCCAAGAGGAAGTTTCGACACTACTACGGACACGCCATCGCTTTCACCTTCACATTCGATCCCCTCATCCTTGTTGCCAGAAGCTCGCGCAGTTGCAGTCGAAGAAGTATCGGATTCCAATTCCGCCATGAACTTTGGATGTTGCCATATGACGTCGAAAACTTGAAGGGCGTTCTATAGTCGTCGTCGGCAGTCTTGATGTCGATGCCATTGTAAAGAGCCGTGGCCATCTTGAATATGTAATCGGGTGAGACACCAGTGGCCTTCATTCTTTGAACATGTACGTACATTGCGCCAAACCTGACGCATGACTTATTGAAGAGCTTCGCGCGTTTCTTGATTGACTCAAGCGCTCGCTCTTCTCGATTTACCGGTTTGTACTTGTCGTTGTACACGTCGGTTGTCGCTTGGAAGGATGCTTCGACTTTTTGTTCGGAACCAACAATTGGATCTTCCGAAACAAAGATCCACGCCTTTGCAACGGCGGAGTCTTCAAGTGGCGTGTATCCAGCTCGACGGGCTTTTGGCTTCGCTTCTTGTTGGTTGACTGTGGATGGGGTGCTGTTCGCAGGATTTTCTGCATGCGGGGGTGGGGAGGACGTGGGTGAAGATGAAGACATGGTGAAAGTTTTGGGAGCGTAGGTCGGGAAGTGGAGGGAAAGGTGTGACTGCTTCGGGAATGCTGGTTTGTACCACATAGAGACATGTTGGTGTTTCGGGTACGGCATCCATTCACTTCGCGCCAAACGTGTCCGTCACAGCCAATGAAATGGGCTGTTGTGTTTTGGTCATGAGCTGTACGGGTGAACTTCTCTGGGCTATAATTGAAAAATTTGGCACCCCGCCTTAGTCCAGTCTAAAATAAATGATGTAATTCGGTACTGCTGGGTGGTGTGTAGAACAACTAAATCACTAATTTGGTATTTTGATTCAATTTTATTTGACCGGTGGGTATGCTCTCATGTAACAAAAGAGTAAAATAAAAGAAAAGTCATGCAAAAAAAGGAGTAAGTGAAATACCCTATAAAACATATCCACATATGAGGACGCAATGGAGAGAAATCAATAAATCAACATGTCGCGACATGTTTATTTTTTTGCAACAGTTGTTGAAAAATTCTGCAAAATTCTAAAAAATACTTCAATGCTATTGGCCGTTAGGAATCACCAAATTACCTAATCACCAGCAAAAATGTTCATGGAACGGCCAGAGGCGTTTATTTGTTGATTCAATCTACTAAACTTTTTTTCTACCTCCATAACCGTGCATAAAATGTTATTTTAATTCTTAATACAAGCTTACGAGGCTTTATGTAAATGGAAATTGGTAGGAAATACAATAAGTTTCCTCATTTTATATCATTACATCCCATGGAGACAACGTACCGAGATCGGATTTCTAATGTATATGTTACAAACGAACGTCAAACGATACCATGGAGAAACACTCTATGTATGGCACAGAAGGATGAAATTCAGAATTGGATCAAGTAGAGTTGTGAGTACTTCCGGCATGTCTAGTGGAGACAAATACAAACTTATAATCTGCATTGACAGCAGCTTGAACACAGAGGGAAAAGAATCTCTTTCTGTTATAGTATTTTCTGGGGTGTTTCACATGTCTCTTAGACGGTTGTGAAATTTCAATCGATATTACGTCAAGAGCAGAAACTATGCCACGTAATGGGCTTCTCTTATTAATCATAAATCTATCAGATTATTTCCTACATTCTTCTGTAGATTTAGGAAATTTTAGGGGCGGAAGAATCATGGCCAGACTGTTTAACGTGTTATAAAAGGTTGAAAATTCCGTGGAAAATCCAATACCATAAGGCCAACTCACATCAAGGTAACTTGCGCAAGCTAATATTCTTAATGTTATACACAAACTTGTTCCTGTATTTAACGATTATTGCTTTCTGTTCGAATTTCGTTCTGTCTCCTCAAAGGTACAAAACAATGAAACTTCAAATATCGATCCTTTTCCAGACGATACATGCGTTTAAAGTTTTTCTCTGATAGGAAGTTCTTCTGTAGGTTCAAAGAAAATTTCTGTTTCATGGCAATTGATCGCTGTTTACTATCGCAGGTTGCAATTGTACATAAAACATGGAAATTAAGCTGCAAATAATTATGGTAGCATGGACCATTTTGTTCATGGTGTTCAGAAGACAACAAAGAAGTGCAAGGGAATGAAATAACGCACAAAAAATTGTGTTTCTCTTCCCGATTCCTTTCATGGTGCGTGTTGTTTGCTGCAGCGCGTCTCAAAGACAAAATCGATTAATATTGCTAGAACGTTTTATATTATGATCATGATTAACTGTGGAAACCTTTCAGTTAATCACGATCATAATAAAAAAAGGTTACGGAGAGGGATATTTAATTTCCATTTGAGTAATTACTGCCAGTAAAATTACCGACGTATCTGAATTCAAAAAAATCAATCTCCAAAAAATTACTGATTTCTTGGAACGGATTTGGACTGGAAATTTGCGGATTTGCTGATAAAAAAATCAACAAATCAACAAATCAAACAAATAAAATCGGTACAAGAATGGCACTCAGCTACACAACGGTCGTGACGACCATTGATTGGACATACTTATTTAATTTCTTTTATTCTTATTTCCTACATTATAAATAAGTATTCGTGTCGGGAAAGTGCAACTTGGGATTACTAAAAGTAAATAATAAACCTAAATTGTAATAATGGAGTAACTGTTTTTAAAGAGAGTTAAAAAGGGAGGCAAAATGTCAGTACTTATACAAGTCAAGTCACGTAAATGTCCGTTGACAACATAATTGCGCTTAGTCAATCGAATTCCAACGACTGTTGACGTTCACCTCATCTTATGCTTCTTGATTCCCAGAAAAGTACAATGTACAGTATTCAGTGTAGCAAGACAGTGCAGGGTATATGGTTAATATGAATATAGTGAAGAAAAACCAGAACGTCACGTGTTTCTCCCACATTCATCATTTTTTCATTTTTTTTCATTTTTTTGGTGACCAAAGTTCGGGCGAGGAGGTATCGTCCACATTCGGTCTACTTCTTTTTACCAAAACAATGCTGCTTCCACCAATAAGACATCTTCGTTGTCTAATGGTTAAATAATCCGGCTTTAGTCGGAGTGGTTGCAAGTTCAAAACTCGCACCTGCATAAAAACCCTGGAGAACAAGGAATTGCATCTGTAGTTTTTTAAGTAACTTACGACATACTGTGGGTAGTTGGACGCCACTAAGCAATGTCGCAGCCGGCTTTAAGGAGGTTAATTAAGGAACGTCAGTTGTCTTCACGCAGTTGTAAATTCCGAGAACGCTGAAAGCGGAGGCTCCTTGACGGCTATATATTTCCTTTTCCTTTTCCTTTTCCTTTTCCTTTCTTTCATTTTTTCATTTTTTTCGGATTAGTTACTAATCGTATTTTACCAATGTGTTTGTAGTACCACCTTATTTTATCCAGTTCTTCTTATACAAATTGCTGGTATAATTCATATCGTCACCTTCTTTTATCCTTGACGATTCCCTAAATGCCATCTTTGCAACTTTATACTCCAGCTTACCTGTAGACATAAACTTTAGTAGTCCCTCACCGGTGTCAAACTTGGTGAGGGAATCTGCTACGTTATAGTCCCTTTTTATTTACCCAATTTCAGGCACATCTTGACGCTGGTAGGCTTGCCGAGCAGCGCTTATATCAATCATAAGTCGCCTCTCGGTGGTTGTGGATGATTTAGTAATAACGTCGAACAAGGATGCAGAATCCGTTAATATTTGTACATCAATTTCCATACCTAGTATGGGTTTTAAATCGTAGCGGATCAGGACGGGAATGTTGACGGCATCGGCGAAAGCGAAGATTTCACTTCCTAACACCGAGCGGACGACCCACCTCAACTTCCTGCTGCTATAGTCGACGCAGTTTGCAATACAGGTTTTATCTTGTAAAAAAATAATGAAGCCAATCTGTGACGACAGATCTTCGGTATTGGCAGACGATCCGTCAGTGAAGACTACCAATTCAACCGAATCCATACCCAGGTGAGGAAACGGAATTACCAGTGACGGTCTTGTTTGTAGATGTTTTACAATCTTATTTATGGTTTTGACTTGTCCATCATTGAATTTCGTTTCGGTCACCTGCGATAGTATATTCGCACCTGCGACCACATCCAGTCTGAAGTTCGACAGACACGCTAGTTGGTGCCGAAGTGATCAAAACAGATTGAATGACGCATTTACCGGTAGTTGATTCACCTTGCCAATGTATTGACATTGGCGAACATTATACATCTCACCCGGTTTTTGAACTTCCATTCCAGCAAATGTAAAAGGGGGTAGTATCCTCTCCTTTGAATCAAACCGTTGCTCGGTTGTTTTACTGAATTCCTAGAACTCCATATTTCCAGCTCCGAGCGAATCATCAACGTATAAACCTATAATTCCGCACAGTTTTCCCCTTTTGCCCATTTTTACATATAAAGATAGATCACCCATCGTTGCTTCCATCCTCAAATCATCATTTCCAGTTCCGGTTACGTGTGCGCCTAAATCCTCAGTCCAATAGTCACCGGCATCGGGAAGTCCATGCAATGGTTTTTCCAATTTTAACACCTTGGATAATCCCAGTTCAAACATTTTGTGAGGTTTGATGTAGAAATCTCTGGTTAAGTCTTGGCTCTGGATATAGGCCTGCGCCACATTCTGTGCCCAGATCTTAAACTGGAGCATACCAGCTATCGATAAAACCAAACGAACCGACAGATGTCGGAGCGTCAGTGAATTGTGGATTAACGTACCCTTTCCCTTATCTCTATGCCCTTGCACCACATACCTTGCTTTAACCTTTTCTCAGGCGTGCCAACATCCTTTATCGCCATAACGAACCTTCCGCCCAATAGATTTGCGTTGAGTGGTAGCGTGTTATGATTTACCACTGTGAAAAAGTCCCTGGACATGAGTCCTTCTATTTCCTGTTTCATTGCTTCTTCGCTTCTTGTTGAGTGGAATCGTGGATCTGACGATTTTAATAATTCAGTAAGGTGATTCTCTACTGCCTCAAAGGTTTGATGAGTCGTTAGTAGTTGATCCAGATCAGTATCATTACCCCTTACTACGGCGGAATGACGGCAGTCAAGCTAAAAGGCTTAACTCGAGCTCCTCTTGCAATACATACCAACTTCTTTGCCAGCCTCTGAATAATAAACAGTCCTTCCAATCGTTTACTCTCTTATCGGTATGCTCGAACAGGGTCACCGATTTCCAACCTGAATTTGATACTTGACGGTAGCTGGCTATTGAGTGCCCCCCTGATCATGTTTTCTGCATGAACCGTAGCAATCTCCCTTTGGGCTTCCGCAAGCGCCTTCATTCTAGCTGCTTTGACTGGAAGAGATATATTCAGAGCAGGAACTGCAGGAGGTATTCCATACACGAGCATAGATGGAGAAATCCCTGAAGGACCCGCAGTGTCATTGATGGCTTTAACTGAAAGACGAAGTACGAACTCGTCCTCAACTGCAGGATGTTCTTGTTTAAGTTTCATTTAGATGCGTCTCAGTGGGTGATGGTATGTTTCACCAGCCTCAATATAATTGTGGTTTTCAATTACCCTGAATTGTAACTCGATGCCCTGCACTTTCGCGGACGATTGTAAGAGATCTACCAAAAATGACCTTTCTTGATTCAATCTGATGCGTTTCGGATATCCGGAGTATACGGTGGTCCAGCAAGTTAGGAAGTGATCCCATAGATTCTAGGTCGTTTTATCCTGTACAAATACAGCGTTCTGGTAACCGGTGTGAGTATCAAATACATGAAATACCGGTTTACCGTTCAAGCACATTAGGTCTATAGACAACTCCTAATTGAAAACTATTTTATCAGGAGGGAGCGATGCCCGGAATTGAAACGGTGGAGAGTAAAACTCAGTACATAAATCGCACGCGCTTACTATCTCGTTGAGTGTGCCTTTGATTGATGAAGAAATGCTTGCATTCGCACGTCGAAGCGTCTGAATTAGACGCTCCGTGGTGGTATGGGCGAATTGGGTTTGCAGCTTCTCCAATTCTTTCCTGGTGAAGAATATTGATCTTTTTGAGGGGATGACGACTGAAAGACGATTCAAAAATGTGAATGGTAACGCCCATTGTGGGTTCTTACATCTCAACACATTTAGATCATAATCCAGTACCAAATGATATTGTCGTAGTACATCCAAACCGACAAGATGTGGGATGTCGATTCTCACTACTGATAACGGAATTTCAAGAAATGAGTTGTCTGGTAGTGGAATGCGCGCGATAAACACACCACAGCTTTGATGTATTGTATAAACGAATGCGAATGCTGCTTTTTCTGATTTTAAGGATAAAGGCACTTTGAAATTGACACAGTATGCCTCCAATTGCTGACGTCCTACTGTGGAGACGGCCGCCCCTGAGTCAACGTAAAATCCTAAGAATTAGACTTTGGGTTGAGACAGTGACGTTCCTAATGTACTTTATTCATGAGAAGAGCCACTGGTTTGGACTCTATAAATATCATTTCTTCCATTGCTGAATGTAGTAGATATGAAAAGACAGTCATCCAGATTCGTATCGAACGCAGTGGTTGGTGATATGAGATGGGCATTTGAGATGAACGAGACTTGATGATTATTATTTGATGATGGACAATGCTTCTGATCATGAATGGTCTCTGTTGAAGGATGAACGTTTTTTCATCAATGGTCTCGGTGACATAAATTGCCTTGATCATACCTTGTGAAAGGTCTGAATCGTTTAACTCTGATGAGTGGAAGTTTGAGATTCCATTCTTGAATCAGTATTTTTTTTACATCTAAGATGCTTTTAACTTAACCTTGTCTTCATCCTTTGGTAATATGCATTGGTAGTGGTGTCCGGGCTTGTCGCAGTTGAAAAATATCCGGCCACTTTTGTCGTTCCTGCTTCCCCTACCTTGATAGGCTCCTCTGTGATTGTTAAAGCGCAAATTGTTGATATCGTTCCTACCATACATCTGTTGTCTACCATACTGGTTCTTTCCTTTTCCAAACCTCTGATGTCTAGCGAAGTTGATGGCTGAATGCTCGGCCCGTTACTGGTGAATCTTCAAATGAATAACTGTCACCTGATACAGAACCATCACCGCATTCATTTATTTTTTGAAAATAGTGAAGTTTCTACGTATTTCTGAAGTACGGTCATAGTTTCGGAATTTATTCTGTCTCTCTTGTGCTGAAGATACGGATTGATTTATACATCTTTCTGCTCAACTTAATAAAATCGTAAGGAGCTTCCAAATTAGATTGAGCAAACAATGACCAAGTGTGATCACCAACTGCTTTGATGAGGTAATTGATTTTGGTCATCTCATCATTGTTACGAATTGCAGCTACCGGTATTAAGTGCTGTATTCTCCTAACCAATGATTGAAGGGCCTGACCCTCAGATGCACTGTTTACTTGAAAATCTTCGAATTTTAGGTGGGTGAGAATCTCAGATACTTCTTCACGGTTGTATGAGGCATGAAATACTTCCTCAAATGCCTAACATATCTCGATCCAAGTTTTACCATTCCTCTGAAGAGATCTATAACGTGATTGGGCGTTCCCTTTCAGCGTATATTTTAGCATCTCTAGAAAGTCACTGTCCTGTATTGCTGGGTGCTGACACAGAGCAACATAGTCGTGTAGATGGTCGTTCCAGCTTTATTCGATTGTACCACAGAATGCTTCTGGCTATCTTTGTTGTAAGTTTGTAGGATCGTTTTCCTAATGTTGAAAAATTGGTCAAATGGTGCGTGCGCTCGATTGTTGACATGAATATGGTCAGGCCGAGAATCTCGTAGTCCGCCGCCGTTGTGGTTACTTTTGCTAAAATTGTTACCGTTGTGATAATCGAGGCGGTATTTGGACTGAGGCTAAGGCTGTTGACGTGTCCCTTGATCTTCCTTTCTAGCCTGATAGTTGCTGATGTTCTTTATTCTGTCCGGGCAGACAAAGTGCAGAATGGGAGCAGGGCGATCACGTTCGTCATTTGTATGATGATTGTTGCTGACATTGCCGTTGCTATTTTCATCATTATCATCTTCATCCAGGGAATCATCTGACATCGAACTTGTTGATGCGGAGTTCTCTGTTTTGTGTAACTCATTCCAAGCTTTCAGTTGGTCCTTGTATGTTTTTTCGAACGAGCAATATCGACGTCGAATCCACCGACAGGATTAGATACACTTGCGACTCCGTGCGATACGACAAGAGATGATACTGATAATAGTGATGATGATGAGAAGATGAGAGATGATAATGATGATGATATTACTGATGATGATGATACTGATAATGATGATACTGATAATGATGAGGAGATGATAATGATGATGATAATATGATGATAATACTGATGATGATGAGAAGATGAGAAATCAATACTGATGATGATAATACTGATGATGATGATACTGATAATGATGAGGAAATGGTAATGATGACGATAATACTGATGACGATGGTACTGATAATGAGGAGAAGATGAGCGATGAATGATCATAATGACGACGATGAGAAGATGAGTGATAAAGCATAAAGATGAATGATGATGCGGATGAGATGATGCGGATGAGACGACCGCGTAGCGGTAAGGACTCGGGGCAGCGGAGGCCGCGAAAGAACTCTTTAAAAAATAGCAGGAGAGGAGTGATGACGGGAAGAGGAGGAACTCCGCACGCACGAAGACACCGCATGACGCTTGGTTTACATGACGACCGGCAGTGAACACAGCGATGGAGAGAAAGAGCGCGAGAGGCACATCCTCAACCTATGGTCACCACTGCCCTAGGGAGGAAAACGCAAAAGGCGTTTAAGGAAGGAAAGATGCCAGGGTAATAGAGGGAGGAAAAAGCATGGGAATGCCGGCGTAAAAAGGGGAACCTAAAACAGTTTCATTTTGCTATACAGCATGGGGGTAGATAAGTGTGCACAAAGGGGCACTGCGACGATTCACGACAACAACGCATGATTTGACACGTGTGAATTTTACTGCAGACACTACAGCATCAAAAATTGCCGTGTGACTTACAGCGAAACGACACTTGCCAACTGCAAGAAATTTTACACGTGTCTCTAAACATCATGACCGGATTCGGCCCCGGCTTCGGTATTTATGTCGGTACAGAAAGGAGGAGGGTGAACAATAAAGAAGATAGACATAAAACGAAAAACCCCGAACCATAGCTTCACCAGCAAACAATCTAATCGAAAGATAGAAGTTCCAACTCGTGTATATATAACATGAATGTTTTCTGCACATGGAATCGTGTTTGAAGTGTTTTCTCATAACAGTGTTTTCGCAGAACTCGAATGGTAGAAAATACATAATGACACATTCCAACGACTCATAAGCTGATATAGATTTGCATGGGTAGGTGATAGACTTGAATACACTTAAAGCACGTTTGAATTTTAAATTCGTGTTTGTCCTCATTCTGGTGATGATTACGAATGTGAGTGCATAAGTTGGTGCAACCTGAAGTTCCTTGTCGCGCCTCTTTTCCACATGAAGAGCACACCCATACACGGCCATTACGTCGGGAATAATTGAAAACAAGAGCACCAGATCCTTTCCTGTCGGATCCCCAGGTAATACCATCACGAGACGCTCTTGATAGCTAGGCGGGGCAATGTTTGAAAAATATGGGAGTGGGTGGGCCCATATACGATAATGTCCATAATCTTGAAATAGATTTAAATATCTCATCCGTGCTCTGGTTCTTAAGAAACGAAGCCGCGGTGAAATGGGTGCTTTCGTCAATGATATGTATGACTGGTCTCGATTCGATGAACATGGTGTCTACTAATACACGATGGTTGAATATTAAATTATCAGTACCTACTGTTAATCTGAATATTCGTGGTGCCACTGTGCTTAACTTACATGTTTTACAATCTTCTTTTATCTTTTCAAACTACTTTCTTATGTCTTTTCTTAGTTCATATTTAGTGGCCCTCCTTAATAAGTTGTATGTGGAATTAACTGATGGATGACCGAAGTTGCGATGGATTTTTCTGAGGTCATTTTCCGTGTACAAGGCATATGGTATATCATGTGCTGACCATCTATATACCAGGAATTGGTTTTATCGGGTAAGTGGTTGTTGGAGTGGTCCTATATTTAAGTATATTCCTTGTAAGCTGAGATCCAATCCATTATCGATCATATCTTTATTTGATAGTAATGTTGGTATGTTATAATATATAATTGGGAAGTAGACATATATTATGAGACCAAGTTTGTTGAATAGAATTTGAATTGTTGTCTCTCCTATTACCTTCTCGTGTCTACCAATCCCTTGTAATTTGCTTCTAGTTGGTGGGCTGATTTTTACTTTTCTAGCAAATTTATTCTGGTACGCTTCGCATTGTGATTTACTGATGACGGATGTTCTGTTTGCCGCTGTGTCTAGGCGAATGCCATTGAAGGTTGTATTATCTTCTTGTTTCAATTGGTCTCTCACCACTGTCAGTTATCGTTCCATATCACCTTTATGGGTCCTTCCGTGGATAAAAGCATTATTTGCTAATTTTCGTTCGAGTGATGACACATCTTGTTCCGTCATTATAAATGAAGAGGGTGGTACATCTTCTTCGTCATACGCCCACTCGACATATTAGTCCTTGGAGACATCTTCCTCTTCTTCTTATGTTCCTGTCATGCAGATGAGATAAGCTAAGTCTTCCATGGTCAACAATGATTGCGAGTGAATCGTCTTTAATCTGTCAATCGCCTTGGTGATTTATTCTTTTGTGTGGCGGCTTTTTGCGAGATGGTCTTTTCCGCAAATGAAATGACCTTTAACCCCTCCCCACCATGCAGGATTTAGTCGCCTTTGGGGTTTCTGTTTCTACCAATCTCTGTTTTTCTTGTAGTTACTTCTGTTGCTGGGCCAGAGTTTTTTGGTTTTTGACGTAGCGTCTCCGCTAAATGGTTTTCATAACGAGTACATCACCTCTTCTCCATTTTCCTCATCTTCTTCTATGTTGTAGGCGAGGTTTGTCCCTGCGGAAAGGGGTTTGTCCGATGATTTGTTTACAATCGTTTGGATTGCGTGTTGGCTGATTCGAGGCATCCTGTCTCTTAATGTGAGTTGAATGGATGGGATATTTACGGCCGTCAGTAATCAGTCTCGACGACGAAAATGATCTTCATGGTAAGTGGGTTCCAATTGCTTTTGGTAGCTAATCAAGTTTGCTACAAATTACCTAAATACTTCTACGTCCGCTTCTTCGGGTTCGTCTGACATTGCTATTGTGAGGTTCATGGCTTGCCACTTAGATAGCATCCTGGCTTTCTTATCTTCACTGTTGTAGCAATCTCGAATCATTTCTATGGCTTCGGGATAGGTTTTACTATTTACTGCATTGGTAGCATAGAAGCTTAGGGCATCCCCGGTAAGCATAATTGGAATGGACTTCAACTTCTCTTCCGATGGAAGTTCACACATTATGCTTAATGTTTCGAAGACGCCTATGCTGTTATCCAAATCTTCCTCCCATGATCCTGAAAAGTTTTCCGCTTGTGTGAACAACTTCATCATTCCGTTTATACCAAGGCCTATTTTGTATTCATGATATCCATAATTGTACTCTGATGGTACGGCTTCGCCAGAGTGTGTTTGGTTCTTCGGCTTCCTTTTATTATCCCTCTCATCATTTGTGCTTTCGTCGTCATCATAGTCATCTGAGGGGTCTCCGTTTGGGTCATTCTTTCTTTGGTACGAATGGTGTGAATTTTCTTGGTTTCTCGATGAATTTTCTGAGGTTCTCCTCATTTACTGGAGCGGAGTATATGTTCACATTTCCCCTGCGTTGTGGGTGGATGAACGGTGTATTTATGCCCTAGTCCTCTTCTGTGGTTTTTACGTGGTGTTGTTTTTCGTTGTGGTCTTCCTGACTTTGGTCTTCAACTTCTGTGTTCTGGTTCGTAATATCGTTGAAGCTTTCTACCTACAATATGTCTATCAAAGTTTTTCCCTGGTCTGGTTCCTTGGAAAGGGAACACAGACTGATATTTCAATTAGGAAATCCGTCGAATCCCTCAGAGTGGATCTTTTTCATGATTTTATGGAACGTGGCCTAAATGTTCTGATGAATTCCAACCACATTCGCTCTTCCTTTAATTGATCTGGGCTGGGCTTTCTATATCGGGATAGCATTTCTTCTCCATTTGTTCTCAGTTCGATTAAGTGGAGTGCTTTGCCTTCATCCGAAGCTGATTCATATATTAGCTCTGAATCGTCCGCGATATTTGGGTAATTGTCCTTCTGTTTTTCACCTCCCATTTTTCAGCAATATTCGCTGGTGATCCGATGGAACAACTTGGCTGATAGCCTGATGTGTTCCCGAGTGGCGACTGAGGTTCGAATCTGATGTTTCTTGCCATGTTAGGAATCATGCCGGTACCGTCGTTTCTCGTTTTAGATAGTGCTCTGTCTTCCGGACTCGTTTCTCGTCCAGATAATCGATCAGATGTTCTTCTCGATTCACTGCTTGATTGTCCTCTCTCTTTCTTTTTATCTTTCGGTTTCGGCGGAG
Organism: Odonthalia washingtoniensis; assembly: GCA_032358235.1. NCBI lineage: Eukaryota > Rhodophyta > Florideophyceae > Ceramiales > Rhodomelaceae > Odonthalia > Odonthalia washingtoniensis. The sequence continues at coordinate 12,738 of JAULBU010035708.1, forward strand.
CCATCCTTAATGCTAGCGGTTAAGTTTAAACTGTCGAATCGCCCGACCGAACTTGGATAAAAACTACCAACGCCTTCGCATATACAATGATATGTATGTTATATGTGTATATCCCCCCGATGTGCATCTATCTTTATAAATTATTTAGTTCGTTTATTTAATAATATATATATTGCCAGTCAATAGTGACAGTAATAATGATAATAGTATACCGATAATAGTAATAGTGATAATGGTATAATGATAATAGTAATAGTGATAGCGAAATAGGGAATTGATAAACGTTAGCAATAGCCTACTCTAATTTGGGCTATCCTGTGTGGAGGTGTTATTTGTTCAAGTGGGTATGCAATAAAAGGGGTGTACTATCTTCTGAGTTTCTATAGTTTAGTGAATCTCTGTTTTGTAGCGAAGTGGTTTATGCATGCCGTCGCTAGATGGCTTTTCGGGATGCTACCACGATATCGTTAGATATCTACTTACCGACTCTGGACTCGCAGTCGGGGACGATGATGTCGCTCGTTTGTTACGCGTTCGAGTAGTGCTCTCAGTTGCTGACGATTAGATCGATTGAGGCGCTTTGGTTATGAGTCTCCTCTTCGCCGGGGTTGAAGCTGGTACGCGTTCGTGATGGTGTTGCGGGGTTGGGTTTTCGTTAATGTCTAACTTTTTATTCAATTTCTCCACGTTGGTGGAGTACGATATATATACAAAGTAGTGGGGGATTCCAGACGAGATCGAACGGAATGGGTACACGTGTAATACTTACTGTCGGTAAATTAGTAATCTCGAATGCTGGATCACTGTGTTTTCACACACGTGTGATTCGTTAATTGAATGGCAATTTTTGTTTCTCATTTATGATTACCTATTGTAGCTGTTTTTACTATTTAGTGTGTATGCACGTTCGAACAAATCATCATCTGTAATTTCCTTACTGTGTATACATGTTCAAGTCGTTTATGTATTACGATTATTATCGTTGTTTTTATTCTTTTCTGAGTTTCCTCGTCATCTCGCGTTTCATCTTCTTCTCGTTGTCATCATCATCTTATCATCATCATCTTATAATAGTTGTTATCATCATCTTATTATCATCATATCCTCGTCTTCGTCTCATCCACATTATCATCATCTTATTTTTATCATATCATCGTCTTTTCTCATCAATGTTATCATCATGTTATTATCATCATATCATCGTATTTTATCATTAACTTTATCATCATCTTATTATCATCATCTTATAACACACATACACACTTCGGCGTCACGAGAATGTTAGGTATCCGTTGATTCGCTCGAGGCGTCGTTGCGAATCGACAATGACAGATTATGTATAATAGACGTAAGTTAAGGCGTGAGACAAATTGACGCCGGGTGTTCACATTCTTGTCTGGCCGACGGAGAAAAGACTCACGTCGTTATTTTGTGAAATTATTTGTTATGAAATTTAATTTTAAATTAAATGTGGAAAATTTGAAAAAATAAGTAACTTTTCACCTTTATTTAAATTACTTGAATAATAACCTATTTTTTCCAATCGCTGATAGCGACTACTTTGCAGAGGACAATACCTACATGAGAGGAAAATTTGAGCGTCGTTTCCGTGTGATGCGGGATATTTTTGTCCGCATTGAGACTGTACTCAGTGGCACATACCCCCACTTCCAAAGACCTCGCGACTGCACAGGCCGAAAAAGTCTAAACGTCACATACAAAAGTGCACTGCAGGAATGCGTATGTTGGGTTATGGGCGGGCAGCGGATTCAGTTGAGGAGTATGTGCGCATTGGAGTGTCGATTGTGATAATTCGCTTGAAGAATTTCTGTTCAGGGGTGGTGAAGATATTTGGATAGGTGAACCTTCGAGCGACTACCGATGAGGACACAAGGAATGCTATTTTCGAGCACAGATGCACTTGGATTCCCAGGGATGCTGGGTCCATTGACTGCTGTAAGTGGACATGGAAGAATTGCCCAACGCCATACCACAGACAGTACAATGGTAAGGAAATGATACCTGAAGTGACGATGAAGACCATAGCTGACGATAGGCTCTAGATATGGGACATGTACTTGATTATGCCGGACTGAAACAACGACATCACAGTGCGTGAAGCACCTTTAATTGTAGGTAAAATTGCGAACGGTGTGTATCCGAAGACAGCAGAGTATGTTGTGAATGGTGTTACTCCAAACAAACTATACTGGCTAGCGGACGACATCTATACAAAGTCCCCAATATTTATCCATTCCGTGTTTCAACAAACCACCAATCGAGAGTTATACTTTCGGAGTCGCCAAGACGCTTGAAGTAAGAATATCGGACGGGAGTTTGGAGTTCTGCATTCCAAGTTCCACATACTGTCTGTACCAAGAAAAATTAAGTAAAAGGAAGACATGGGTGTGGTAATGAAGTGCTGTGTCATACTTCAAAACAAGATGGTAGAGTAAAGGGAGAGATTGGATGATGGCATAGTATCCAGAGAGTAGTACCCCACCCAGCGTGGGATTGGGGGGTACTGGGTCAGTGTATGGATTGGAAGAGCGAAGAGAGTATTTCGACGCGACGGTGCACTGTAAACATCGTCTCGGGGGAGGGCGGAGGTTCAGACGATCGCGTTCGTCAACGCAACCAGTATCGCCTTTGGGAGGGCACGACGTGGGGTAGCAATGGTGGATCGTCTTGGTATCACCCGTTCGTTGGTGCGTGTTGTGGTTGATTCAGAGTTTGGTTGGAATTGAGGCGAAGGTTGGGGGTCAGCTATCTACCAGAGGAAACATGTCCATCTCGTTTGTGCCCAGTT
>JAULBU010035719.1:0-10977 GCA_032358235.1 Odonthalia washingtoniensis
TGCCTCGAGTCACCGACTACACTGAACAAGTCAACCCCTGTGTAAAAATTACTTATAAATACAAACGAGTACCTGATGGTGCCATATTATCACTAAAAGCACGATGGTCCATAAGAGGCGACCCGATGAAAGTTGAAATTCACTACAACACTGACCAAACCAGTGTGTATGCAGCATAAAAACATCTTCATGTCTCCGAGACAGGCGCAAGCAAATATGAGTCATATTTGCTCACGAGCGTCACAAAAAACAGCCGCTCAAACATTTTTCCATATCACCTACTTTCATTCCGATTGAATGCAGATTATAAGTATTATATATACATTGTGATTCTGATGATAGGATTCATGAGTCGTAAGTTTTATGATACGAATATATTAATCAATCAAACATCAATCTTCATCATATCCCAACTTCTGATAATCTTTCAGACATATTAACAAAACTTCTCCTACCCGTCTAGCACAAATTTCTTATTGATTCTATTAGGTCATTATCCCCCTTCCCAACACACTCGTTCATAATGATCACAATCATGGATGAGTGTGAGACTTTTTCCGTTCGGATCAAGTACCTGTTTGTTCCATTCATCTTCCTTCCCATCTTCTTCCTAGTTCCCACTACATGTTTTCCTTTTGTATCTCATTATCATCTCAATGTTTTTGTTTTTATTTATTTTGGCCAGCGTTATGATTTCTATCAAAGTCCATCTCCGGATAAAAGTCATAACGCTGGCCATTGGGTGTAAGTGAGGGGTTTAGTACCGAGTCTTAGCAAAACTTTCACATTTGATACCGAGTTTTTATGAAATTTACATGTTCAGTACGTAGATTTATGAATAATTTAATGATGAGTACCAAGAAACTCAGTACTGATTATGTCAGCCCATCCATGTCTCTGTTCTAATTCGATCAAAAGCACATAAAATTTCATGTCGACCTAATTAAGACCGAGACACGGATGGGCTGATAGAATTTGCACCAGATAAAATTTGGAAAATTCCGATTGATTTTCTTTTTCAATACATTTTCCATCAACCTTGTGTCCCCATCAGTACTAGGGTACTCTTTCAGTGTGCGGAACCAGTACAAGAACCAACAACGTATACGAAAACAAAGCTATTGAGACGGGCACAATGATACCTCGACATGAACTTGAAAACGAAATAACTCGCCTCCAAAATAATTTGGATTGGATGCCTGTCATCAAGTTTATCACCGGTAGTTTGGCTGAGTGAGCTGAGCTACGTGAACTGCGCTCGATATAATTCAAAAAGACCATGATCACGCACCCAGACAAGAATGATCCGCAGTACAAGGAGGAAACTACTAAATGTATGCAAAATCTCTCATATGCGTACGAAATATGCAAGTAATATGCGACAGAAGACATGACGAACTGATAAATATAAAATGATGTTTACAATGGATTGTGAAAAATTGGATGGTTTTGAAGAGAATGAAAATAATTAAGAGTATCAAGAGTATCACATATATATATGAAGATTCTACCAATGCATACGAAAATTGAAACGTCGGTAACACATTTACCGTAATACTTTAGAGTAAAAATGAATATAATACTTCAAAAGGAAAATGACATATTCATGAAACAAATGAAGTAAAATTCATAGAGGCAGATTTTTTGGAGGTTGTATATAATGTGGTGGTGGTTGAAAGTGCTGGCAATGAACAGGAAGCATATATTCAGCCAGAAATGTGGATATGTGAAGAAGTCAACAGTCAAATTCAAGATTCCCAAAAAATTGAGTAATGTGGTAGAGACGAGGAAGGTCTGAAAACCTTTCGACAGCAAAGAAGTAGATAGGCCAATCAGATGTATAGGAAACGTTCTGTAATACGTGCCAAGTGTACTGTAATGCTCTTCCAAAGGCGGAAGGATGAGAATAATTATCGGCACTAAAGTCATTCGAGTCCTCTTTCCACAGTAGCCTATGTGGGTAGTGCACTCCGCCAAAAAGGGAAGAAGCGTTAGGGTGTAGGTGGAGATTTGGCAAATGAGTCACGCCGTAGGTGGATACTAACGACAAGAGTCGGGGTGGTCACCAACGCAAACTGTACGACTGTCAATACGATTGGATCAAATACGGGCTCTTCCAGGAGGTTGGAAGTTGATTGTGTTGACACACATAGCACATCTAATAGTGAGCGATCGATACCTGCGCCTGTAATACGTGATTGACGCTCAACATCTGCAGGTACGGGTAGTGACCAGTGCCGAAGGGGTTTCGTCGAGGATGACGAAGTCGAACTTTGGGGGTCAATTCAGGTCTCAATTCTGCTTGTCTTTATCCAAGATAAGAAAGTGCGACCCGCTGAGGTCACTAAAGCAGGCATCCACCTGCCGCCCAGTGGCGGGAGTGGAATGTACTTTACAGTAGAATGGAAGCCATCGAAATACTGTAAATGTCAGCAGTGCCCGAAATACTCGTAGAAATTGCGACAAAACTCGCTAATTATGATCTGACACAAAAGAAAAATGTTGGAGAATTACGCCAAACAAATACACGCGTACGCGCGCTAACTCACGAGGGTGGGATTAACAAGAACAGAAAAACAGTAGAATTGAGCTCAGAAAATTAACATGTGTAACGCTAAATTCTACCACACTAAGCAATACTTACATGCTGAATACTGACGGTAAATTCATAGGTACAGTGTCGTGCGATAAGATTAACTCCAGTTGTTGGGATGGACTTTTCACGCAGGTGGATGTGCGAAGAGTTTATAAATAAGCATACTGAACATTATGGTATTACACGGGGAGTAAATATACACCAAACGGCGTAACGTGTAACTATGAGTTGTATTCATAATGGATTTCCATGTATATAAACTTTTCAGTGATCTAATTGGTTAGAACAGCAAAAACTTGTTCGTTTTAAATAACACCCATAAGAGTGTGGAGGTATCTAATATGTTGACAGGAACAGTACCGAGACCAATTGTCAATGTAACAATGTAACAATGGTACTGGTAGTAGTATAGATATTTATTGCGCACCTGAGTACGAAGAAGATGGGGATAATTCCAAAAGATGAAACTTTTGATGAAGGAGTTGTAGAATTATCGGACATTGTTGAGTGTAAGAAACATTATTCTGGTTTTCTCTTTATTGAATCTACATCATCATCCTTCTGTAAGAAAGGGCGATTAACAGCAACTTCATACGCAGCTCACTTCCAATATGTTGGTCCTCATATTTATGGAACTACTTTTGACGTTATGCTTTATGCTGCCAATCATCAAATTATACCAATATTATTTCACCACTCCTTTATACCGATAGTAATAAGACATGGAACACAGTATTTAATGTTTCAAAACAAGTTGACGGATTCGATGTTGAAGGAATGGTAACGATAGTAGATCAGAATAAACACATAGAAAACACGTATATGGAAGCGACGGAACATGCCGATATTTTTCTTGATGCGCTTCATGTAGAGAAATATATGGTGCCAACTCTTAGTTCCGAGAAATCTAGTTGAAGTATCTTGTACAAACGGGAACTTCACGTCCCATCCACAGCAAGATTTGATGCAATTAAGAGACTGTATGGTCCAAGGATACGACAAAATTTGTTTATATTCAAATACAAGCAATTATACCGTGCGTATTCTCATCTGCAAGATTTGTAAAGTATAATTCAATGGGCAGAGAGTCATATTTACGCATCATTGCTTAATAATGTAGGTGTTTTCGAACCTCAATTGATGTTGGGGAACGTTGTATATTCCCAAAGAACAGCTTTTCTTCGCATAAAAGTAGCATCGAAGTCCTGCATTTCACCTGTTTTGCCCAATATTGACAAACACATTTTATATTTATTGAGTCGTGCATGGGTTTATATGTATTATGTTCAATGTTTTGAGAACACTGGACAGATGGAGGCTCAACTGAAAATCCATACAGATTCTTCAACAGTAAGGCGCGTCGTACTAAGTGAAAATCCACACCCTCCACCGTCATGTTGCACATATTCACTCGGGTGATGTGTTTCCAAGTTTTCACAGTACATCTGTACTTACAGAAAGATTTTTATCTGTAAATTTGTACAAGTACATCGGTGAGCAACATCTCACAGCTACATGGAATAGTCAATATGCGAATTTCAATTTTCCACTCCCTTCTCAAACTGCTGTTGACAACTTTATCGGTGAGGCATATCGACATGTCGCTTCAGGGGAATCGCTCAATATCCCTTTTTCTCTTTTTCGTGGCCTACCAGTGAATAATTCGGGCAAGAGGAAGAAATCTTGGTATGAAAATAGTCCTCAACACTCCAAGCGGCTATACACATGTTCTCTTTGCCATATTAGTGGCCATACTGCAAGAAAATGTGAATTGAGACAGATCTTCGACGCTTCTGATGGCAATGAGCCGTATCTTTCATGATACATTCCCTACATTCATTATGCTCCCTTCTTCAAATTCAGTCTCAAGATTTGTAATAAATTTCACTCGGACCGATATAAGTTGACTTGCCAGAAATAGTACCGATATTTTTACTTATTAGAGGTATTTGGCAATAGTAGCTTTTGTGGGTCTCACTTTACTTTTTCGTACACGTTTATGATTTCATGTGCCAAGTCAGGAGCAGACGAAAAACAACCAAGACGTTTTGAATCTAACTCTGGCTGTATACGAAGGTCATTTCCCATACAGCATTGTACGGCACTCATAAATTTTACTGAATATTTACAATTATTCTAGCCAATGAAAAACGCGAAAAAATAAAGAGACAAAAGGGTGTAGTGCCGAATTCGCAGTGTACAAGACACGAACAAGGGTATTTCAAGCCAAAAACGAAACGATACCCCGTATTCCCCAACCTAAAATCACCGCCAAAAGCAAATAGATAATCAGGAACGTTTATTTATTTTTACTCTGCATCTGGAACACCTCTGACGTCCATTCACGGACATGAACATGCATTATGAACGAGGTAGATCCGAAAAAACATCATCACAACAAGCGCAACAATCTATCCAGCAATTATACGATAAGCACAAGTCCCAATCGGACTACGACAATGAACGCCTCGGATGATTGGCCTATTCTGACAACGTACCACCCCCATTCCCAACTTGGGTTTGAAACTATAATACCGACTGTCACCCCCATTTGTGACTCTACACAACCGTATATTTTCCCCTATTTCCAAAACGCGGTGCCGAGTGTCACCCCCCTTTCCGAAACCACACCTATTTCTGGAAATACTGGGATGAGGACGGATGATAATGTGGACATTTGTATATTTACTGTGACAAGCTCTAAGTTCAGTCACAGAACCCATTCGGCATGGCATTCCGCCATTAAATGATGATATATTACCAAGGCGAGCACCAAACCTGATGTCATATGCGATTGGAGCTGCACGGACAGCGGTGGCTAGAAAGTTTAGGGCATCTAATGTTACACATTCTATATTGCGGAAACTAAAGATGAGGTTTAATAAAAATGACTTTCTAGAACCTGCTTAAATTGTGTCAATCACCGACGCCCATGTTGACGGGCATGGAAAAATGCAAAGTAAATGCGAAGAAATACAATAAATTCCGCACTTCGTGCTATCGGTGCCGTCTAATTATATTCAAGACGTTCTGAAACCGTCATGTAATACATTGATCGATCGTTTTAAAATACTGTGGAGGAAAATCGCGTAACACGAAAATAAAATGAACGGGGAACTGGAATAACGGAGATCTACGGGGAAAATAGCAGCTTTTGTACGATCTCGCGCTCTAAATTGACAACCACGAGGAAAATATCAGGGAGGAACTTTACGAAAAAACCGCACTTGATGAACGGCTGGTAGGTTATATAGATGAAATCAGAAGGATGTCTTCAAGTAGAAGAAATGCATCTACATCTGTACACGAAATTGAACAAGGGGGTCGTTCGAATGCTGAAAATTTGGCAAGTAAAATTAAACGAGCTCATTATTTGGAATCAAATGATAAATTTATCCTGATATTGAAGGAGAGTTTGAAAGGTAGAAATGAGATTGGCAATAAATGAAAGAAAATTTAGGAGGATCATTTAAATTTTTAAATGAAACGGCTCAACGGAATGCAGACAAATTTATAAAAAGAACAAATTGAGACAAAACGGACGTCTTATATGGATGAAAGCAGACCGAAACTTGATCTCCATATTTTTCTAATAGAACGGGGAGATCTTCCTGCAAACAATCAAGAGATGGAACTTCACTGAGTTTTTGGCCTAGTTGCCTTTTGAATTCTTTTGAAGTCCACATTTGTCTCAAATCTTTGTAACTCCATTCTACAGCAATTGTTCCAGCACTAATATCTTTGTTTAAAACATGCTTCTGCTGCCTTTTATGTCGTTCTATTGTACCCAACAACCAACCACGGACTCAGCATGTAAGCTGGATCGCCATAAATGTTGAACTGCCTTTTACTAATATTTAATGCAGTTGACATTAGTCCCTCTATACTGTTGTTTCGTTATATATTCATTTAATGGCTTTGCCCTTCTTCAGGGCCTTACATATGAAATATAATACCTTCGAGTGTGGTAATAGTCTGTTAGATCAGGCAGTGGGCGCTTTTATGGCCTTATTAATAGGAACACTAAAAGTACTTTGAACCCCATGGTCGATTCATCTGTATTTTTATCCCGTCAAACATATAGTTGAATCAAAATGTGCACCAATATTCTTTATAGATTCACCATAGAAAGGATCCCGTTCACGTAAAAACTCGGATATATATGTACTTAGTAAGTGCGCCCAGTTATCTATGAGAGATTCAAAACATTCCCAGAAAATCAATGGTAGAACTGGTGGCTTCATTCCAAATATGTACTCTAGTTTACTCCAGTTTGTTGGCGAAGCCAACGTACGTAATAGAATACATGTTGCTGCCACAGCGCAGCTACTGTAATGCCTCATCTTTTTTTCTGTCGGAGAACCCCACCAGCTCGCTTAACCACCCTATTTGCTTCACTTTGAACGGAAATTCTGTCACCGACCGAACGTTGAGTAGAAAATTCGTTTATATGAAACGATAAAGAACAACGTCATTTCGTCATTGTAAATAAAAGTATAAAGTGCGCAGTTCCTTTTATATGCATACATTTTCTTGCACACACTTAAAGAGTGTATTGTTTTTGCATGGCCTCATAACTTGTCAATAAATTTGGTTGGAAGTTGTGTGCACTACAGTTACTACATTTTTTACACGTGTGCGAAAAAATTAAAAGTAAAGACGAACAAAACGACTCACTCTCATGCCCAAAGACGTCTATAGTATTGCGAGAATCAGTATTCACTGTCGTGTTGAAAATATCTCCGTCCCTATCTCGGGCGGTCGAATCGTGCTTTTTCCCTTATTTTTATTTCTCGTTCTCCCAATCTTCCAATTTTTGGTGAACTACCCAATTGCGGTTTGCCAAACTTTCGTACCTCTTGTAACCCGACACTGCACGGCTCCAACGACAGCGATCTCTATGTATGTATGTTACCACAATTTGGGCGACTCAGTCACTTTTCACTCCATCATTTGGTAGATTGCAGTGTCCGTACCTTTTCTACCTTTTTATCATAGATACTGCAGCCGTCTGTTTTAATTTCTTCGGGGCCACCAACCTCAAGTGATTGAAGTCAGGCATGCATACACATACGTATGGCATGCTCATTAAGGAAAAATGTGTTTCGATTTTTTGAAAAATAGTCAGCAAAGATACACACGCAACGCTTGCTTGCCCAGGACCCTTGCGGTGCACAGATACACGTGTAGTGTCACAAGTCACAACCCTGTTGACAACCCTTATCAGTCTTGTGACTGTCCGTTCCACTCTGACACCGACCAAACCGGAAATAAAAAGTAGTTTTCCCATCTCAACGAAACAAAGTCATGAAAAAATATTAATGTACAATAGCAATGAGATCAGCAGCAATCTGACCAAAACGCACAAAAACAGGAAAAACGGACAAAAATAAGTAGGGGTACAAGTCCGAACAACCATGAGATAACAAAAAAAAAAACTACACGAGAAGCAACTATATAAAACAGAACAAACCACGAGGTTAAGGGGATATAATATATCTACATATTATGTAAACATTCTCATGTAAACATTCTCATAAGTGAAAGATTATCCCCCGCCTCAGTCTCCCCCACCCCCTTCACCAGCTTCTCGTCGATGTGTTCCATGCACGATCCCTTCTCCATCCATACTCATTCCAACACCACCATTGCTTTCTTCTCTTCTATCCCCATTTCCGGTTCCATCTTCATCTGCTCCATTCACATTCACATTCACATTCCCATTCCCAGTACCAGATCCATCACCCGAAACAGCATTCGCATTGGCAGCTGCATTGGCAGCCGTAGCTGCATTCATCTTTCTCTGTTTAGCTCTAGACATATTTCGATACTTATCTTTGAGATCGACAGCAGTTCGTTTAAGATGAAATTGGTAACTATTAAGAATTTTTTTCCAGTTACCAACACCGAATATTTTCACACCATCAAGTAACATAGCTTCTTCCTCCGCCGTAAATCTAGTATAACTATCTCTTCTTCCCGAACTCTTTGTAGATTTACTTCCTGATGATGATATTCCAGTTGCAACACCAGCTCCATTTATCATATTACTACTACCTCCGGTCGAATTCGATACACCATTACCAATAGAATTGTTACTGTTACTATTGTTCATTCCAGTCATTGCCATTATTTTCAATGGTGATACAGGACCTGATGGAGCTGATGAAGGAGCAAATGGCAGAGGTAAATTACTAAGATGATGATACATATGTGATGGTGGAGGTGTACCATGATGTCCATGTTGTGAATGCATATGCGAATGACGATATCTAGATATACTACTTCTGGGTGTAGGTATAGGCATTGTAGGAGGTAATCCATTCGTCATTGTACTATTCATACTAGAGGAAGTATGCATATATGCGGATGTAGGAGGTGAATTATTTTGAGGTGAGTGAAGTTGATAAGAAGGCGTGGCGTTATTCATACTACTTGGGAATGGAGAAAAGTGAGATGGTGCTGATCTTGCATCAGACGGACCTACAAGTCTATCTACACCAAGACGTGATGGTGGCGTTGGTATATTAATACTTGGCGTAGGCCTTGAAGAAGGCCATGCATTATTATTATTATTATTGCCACTTTCATTCCCATTTCCATTTCCTCTACCAGATTCTCCGTTCGTTGCAGTCGTCGTCGTCGTAGGGGACAGAGGTGCAATTGCAGTGGAAGGAGACCATGACGATGGTGCACCATTGAAGGAATGTGAATGGTGTAATGCATGAACTGGTGCTGAGGTATGATGATGATTCGGATGATGGGGATGATGAGAAGGTGGTGGTGGTAATCGAGCATGTTGTTGCGGAGGTGATGGTCGTTGATAATGTGTATGATGGAGTGAAAGTTGATGTTGTTGTTGATGTTGCTGTTGATCATGATGATGAGGTGAAATGGAAAGCGAATGTGTGTGATGCTGTGGCTGTACATGATGATGATGAGTGGGTGAAAGAGGCAGTGATTGAGAGGAATGGGGATGAGAAAGAGAATAATGATTATGACTGTGGGAAGACATATCATGTATGCCTAACGCAGGAGATGAAATAGTTGATGAATTTGTCGTATTGTTATTTGTCATAACAACATCACTCACCATATCTTGTCGTTGATCCGTTTGCAAGTCTTGTTGTTGATATAATGCATGTGCAGACGTACTATTATCTGACGGAGGTGACGCTTGTTGTTCTAATTCTGGTGGTTGCTGTTGCGATGACAATGGATTGAATAATGGACGATGTGCTGGAAAATGAGGTCCCATACTACTGTTATTACTATTATTCTGATGATGCTTTTGTGCATCGGCAGAATTCGTCGTCATCATTACATTTTCATCGTGTGTCGTTGTCACCGTTGTCTGTTGCTGCGGTGGTGAAGATGAAAGTGAATGTGGCGGATGATGCTTCGAGTAATCAAACGAACGTGTAAGGACATTAGTGGAAGGTGGTTGAGCAACATGTGTCACAGCATCTAACGAAGAATGAGACGGAAGGGGAAGATGATGTGAATGAGAAGCATCTGTCGGGGGCGGCGTACCTGATGGCACACCTGCTGCCGTTGCAGTGGATTGAGATTGTTGATGATGATGAGGGAGTTGTTGATGAAGATCGTGATGATGTTGATATTGCTGCGGAGCGGGTGTGCGAGAATGATCATGTGGTGCAGGGTGAAGAGTTGGATGATGTTGTTGATGATGGTGGTGGTGCTGAGTTGCAGAAGTGATAACATCAGCATGACTATTATGTAAATGTTGTTGTAACTGAGAATGGTGTTGATGGTTACTACTAAAAGGAGATGGTAATTGTGGTCTACCATTCGGACCACTACCACTACGGTTTGCTGCTGTATAAAAATTAGAGTTGCTTGGCGCTGATGATGATAATCGATGCATGGATGAAATAGCGGCGGTACTATCAACATTAACAACGTTATTACTAATGTTTTGACGAATGGCCGTTGTTCCATTTGCTATCGCACAAATGTTATTATTATTATTAGTAGTAGTAGATGAATGCCGCATTGAAAGTGAATGCGAATGCGAGATTGACGAAGGATGCGGTGGAGGTAATGTAGATACATGTTGATGTAACAGCCGTAATGATGTGTGAGGTGGTGCAGGCGGTACTGGAATCGGTGAATGGCGTGGAAGATGTGAAGGTACTGAAATAGATGAAGAAATGGGTGTTGTATCACTATCATTTACAGTCATATTGTCAGCATTAGCATTATAATTATCATTTACATTATCATTTACATTATCATTTACATTATCATTTACATTATCATTTACATTATCATTATCATTCGCATTCGCATTCGCATTCGCATTCGCATTCGCATTCGCATTCGCATTCGCATTCGCATTCGCATTCGCATTCGCATTC
>JAULBU010035730.1:0-15538 GCA_032358235.1 Odonthalia washingtoniensis
ACCACTCGACCAAACACCCTAGATTGTCCAAGTGCCAGCCCAGCCTCCAATAACTCCGAAGTATTGGTTGAGTCAACCCCAACCTGAACTACCACATGAAACGCATCATCCAATGGGACTTCGCGGCCATCAACCTCCTATGCAGCCACCAGATGTTGAACGTACCCGCGCAGAACCATCTACAACTTCACCAATGCAACAAATGAATGCCATTCAAATTTCGCAATCAATTACGTCAATTTTTAAAGATAAGAAATTTGCAGGTGACGTTGACGAAAGCGTCCCAAACAGGATTCGAGATTAATCCATCTTCTCCGCTCAACAAAACCTTTCTGATGAAATGAAGGCTCTGTTTTCCTTGACATCCTAAAAAACCGGCTTGCATTTTCTATCTTTGCAACTACATCCCATTAATGTCCCTTCCAACTATCACATCAATAATGATCGACGAATTCTGTTCAGTAGATCATCAAAACGAGGTACATCTCCGCCTCAATCGCCTCGCCTTGCGAATATTTATGGTCGAAAACAAAGTAAGAGAGGAAGGCATAGGACTTTCTCGCATGTGTGCCTATATCACAGTCTGAACTCCTATGTATCTAGATTTATCGAAAAGATACCTACAAGCTTAGAGTCCTACCCGCTGCTGTCGTCTCCTTCGAATGGGCTAAAATTCCAAGAACCAATGTCATAAGCGGAAACTATACTTTCCAGACATTCATGACTTCTCTCGCGCACTCCATTTCGTAGCGAAAAGAAACATCCCTGTCTAAGCAACCTTCGACAGACTCAACATCACTGACCCTTTTTGGTGAGTACTCTAAGAGACCCAACCATCGTCGTGGATTCAGAAATTTCAACAACCGAAAGATGAAGAACCGACAACCATTTTGCGCACAAAAAGCACCATCGTTCTATAACCGCAATTTTCAGACTCAGAATCAGAGACCTCCGCTCCACTCAGTCCATCAATCACGCCGACCGCTATGTTATAGATGCGGTTTCTCACCATGGTCTCCGTACCACAAATGATCACCTGGAGCTTCGAAAAGTGACATTCGACCAGGTTGAGAAATGTTGAAAAGTACGTTTATATACTATCCTATGTTATCAACGGCCATGAGTTGGATTCCCTAGATTCTGAGGTGCATCTTCCCAAGTGCACCGAAGAAGAATACAACTGTCCACCGTGGATGATGCTGAGAACTTTAATCTTCGCGTCTTTGGAGACATGAACTGCGCCCCGGACCGCGACGATGACAATAACAATCTCTACAAAACCGTTGTCATAACTCACCTCAATCAGATAATCTACGCCTTCTCTTGTCCCAATGAGATCACTTCCCACGATTTGACCTATTGCCCACAGATCCCAGCGGATACATCAAAAGACAACAACATAATCAACTGCACCAGGTTTATCTATAAATCACATACGCAAATCTAAACTAAAATCTCAATCCATCATTCTGTGTGGATAGTGGAGTTTCCCGTGGTGTTGTTGGACTGCCAGCCCTGATGAAAATCAACAGCTTGTTCAACATAAACTGCCCCATGACGCCTTCTAACCTCTCTTCCAAATTCGGTGATAAGGTGTTTAAGTCAAAAGGCTTCACATCCTTCCTCCTCGTGACGCCGGACTCAAAACCCAACATCTCGATCGCATTTGATGTTTTTGGCGTCAACTTCCCTCCTCTCATAGGACTGGATATACTCGATTCACGTGCCCTCATGATTGATAACGTCAAAAACAAGCTAGCGTGACTCAAATAGTTTAAATTTGACGATAAGGTGTACATCCTCGAAGAATGGTTCGTTTCCATGTTCAGGAGCCCTTCATCCCACCTGCATTCCATCCTCGCTCCAAATTAAATCATCCATACCAACTTTACGACCAGAAGATTGAATCGTCTTCATCATTCCTTCTTCCATCCAACCCCCGCCAAGTTTTTCAACATGTTACGCCGTACACCATCCGATGCCGACCAAACCACGCTAACGATTTTGAACTATATCACCGCTAAGTGCAGCCCATTCCAAAACGTTAGCTCCATCGTAATCCGATTTCGCGTCTCGTTTAGATCATATAGCGCTCGGTTCAACGAGTAGATCTTCATGGATGGCATTTTCATCACTCACAGAAAAAGAAATATGCAATCCTGCATGTGATAGGCGAACGAACCCACTTCAGCGTGGCAGCGCGTCTCAAGAACATGTAAACGCGTACTATTTGGCATGCATTGATAAAGAACTGGACGGGAATCTACACTGGTGTATCAAACAGAATCATAGTAGACCACGGTAGCAATTTTGGTGACTCTTTTATTAGAATGGCATCAATGGACGATATGAAAGGGGAGAATACTGGTATAGAAGTGCATAATGAGCTAAGCATCTGCGAAAGATTTCAGGAACTAATTTGCACCACGGTCCGCAAATTGTTCATGGACTTCCCAAAAACATACTTCGAATTACTTCTCGCCCTCGCCGTTAGGTGCATGAACGACACTGCGGGCCCAGATGGCTTAGCCCTTTCCGCCCTCTTTTTTGGTGCTTTTCAAAGGATTAGCATGCCAGCAGAGTACGATCGACAGATTAAAACAGACGAGCACGGCGCTGATTGCCCGTATGAGATAAAGGTCATAGTGGATAAAATGCGAATAAGGTACACGGCGACACAACGTGCCCAAAGCAACCTACCAAGTTTACGAAACTGGTGACCACATCCTAGTTTGGAGAGAAACAGTCCACAATCAGAGAATTGGTGAATACCTAGGCCCCTTTCAAGTCTCATCATGCGACAGAAACTCGATATTGGTCCACATCTTCGATCTCCCTGGAAAGAAGCCGTGGCCCTATTCAATTACTCAGCTCAAGCACCAATCTCATCAAGCACGTTATCTACTGCCTTTTTTAAGGATATAAACTCTAGATTTAATAGATATCGTTCCCCGGTCTTCAAAGATGATGTTTTCTCAATTGAAATCATCCCCCTTAAAGACCCACAAAGCCAAACAACTGAAATGCTAATGGAAAGGCGGGATGAAATTGAGAACCTCATCAAGCGCAAGACGTTCCAGGTAATTATACGCGAATAAATCCTGCAGAATTCCAACATCTTACCCGGCCGGTTCGTCCTAACTTTAAAATCTTCGGTGGACGGATCAATAATTCATAAGGCATTTTTGTAATAGGTGGTCACCGTGGTAAGTGAAAGAACTTCACGATGCACTTTTATCTTACCTTACAACCAGCATAGATCCGCCTCCTGCTCTTTCTCGCCTCAATTAATGGATTCCAAGTTTGGACTTCTGGCGTAATCCAAGCGTATTTGTAATCGGCAATACCCCTGTCACATGACCTATTCCTTGACTCAAACATCCCCGAACTCAACTTGTCACCAGATGAATGTATGTAGATTCTGCAACCGCTCTTCGGGCTATCAGAATCTGGCGAATTATGGTTTGAAACACTGCAACGTAATCACATCCAAGACCTTAAAATGATCCAGCTACGCTACGAACCTTCCTTCAACTTTATACACACGAATGGAACCCTTTCTGATCTTTCAAGTACCTATGTCGACGACCTCTTGAGGGAAGGCGACGACAAATTCAAACTCCTTTCATTTCAAACTGAACTGAGGTTCGACATGAAGCCGTCTTCAACCTTCTCTTGCGACTTTTTAGGATTCAGCCTTCAACTAAACAACGACTCAATCATTCAACAATCATAGCGGCACTACATGCAAAAATTGGAATCTCTGCACTCAGATGCAACCTTCAAAGAATTCAGATCAATTCGTATGCGTCTCGCATGGCTCTTGTATACGCGACATGACTGTCTCTTCGAAATCTTCAGTCCAGTTCAGATATCAGAATCAACATTCACGTCTACTCCTTCAACATTCATCCACCACATCAACAGGGAAATCAGTTATGCACTACGATATGAAATCAACATCTCATTCCTATCCCTCGACTTATCAACCATAAAATTCATAGGATACAGAGATGCTTCTTTTGGAAACAACCTCGACCTATTGTCGCAACTTGGCTACATCATCTTTTTATCAGATGCGTGCTATAATGTTATATAGATAACATTTCAATCATACAAGGCAAACTGTTTATGCCAATCGGCAATGGCGGCAGAAGTCGTCGTGTTTTCAGACCTCTGAGACGGCTCCTTTACCCTCAGCGCAGAAATTAGCACCCTGTTCAACCACGATATTCAACTTACTCTCTTTACTGACAGCAAATCCCTCTTTGATATAATATCAAAAGGATCACCTACTTCTGAAAATCGCCTAATACTGAACGTCGCAGCTACCCGTGAGGGTTCTAAACGAAGCAACATCTCCAATATTGGACTCGTCCGATCTGAATACAATGTTGCAGACTGTTTAACAAAACAGATGGCCCAAGCAGCTTGCGTACCATCCTTTTAACCGCTTCCCACACTCCAAATTCTTTTCAATGGATTGTCAGGCACGAGAATGACAACCCTCCCTAGCTCTTTTCTCTTGCTACTTCCTCTCCTATTTTCATATTCTATTGTCCTCGACTTCCCTCTTTTTTCAATATGATTCTCAACTCAAAAACTTTTTCCACTTCTACGAATTATTAGACAAACTTGTGGGAATTCTACTATTAAAAAAACGAGAGGAAATTAATACAACAAATAATTAGATAACAATAACAATAATAATAATCATAATAATTATGATGCTAAAACAAATACTCTTCTAACCTCTTATCTCTTCCGGAATATTTATCATCAACCAACTACTGCGTGCCATACATCTTGGTTTACTTCAAGACAATGGGACAAAAATACGTATCACGACAATATAAGAATTTTTTCGTATCACACCAGTACGAGTTTTTACTTCACTCTGTCATGGGAATGTCAAGAGCGAATG
This sequence comes from Odonthalia washingtoniensis, assembly GCA_032358235.1. Classification (NCBI taxonomy): domain Eukaryota; phylum Rhodophyta; class Florideophyceae; order Ceramiales; family Rhodomelaceae; genus Odonthalia; species Odonthalia washingtoniensis. Next base: position 4,925 of record JAULBU010035730.1, read on the forward strand.
GGTGGACTGATTAAACCAGCCCCTGATCCACTTTATAAGAATTGCATTACCTATACGAAATTCCATCTCCATATAACAGCATCCTCAACTTCTCTACACGTGTACCATCATGTACAGCTAGACACCCACCTACGATACTTTACGTGGTCACCTACACCACATTAGGCACTTAGATCCATGCTACCCTAGTTAGGATATCTACACGTGGGAATCCTAGGCTTACCATCTAAGCTTCTGCCGTCAAACAAGTATAAGTTTCTTGGTTTCTCTCTCTTTATTCTTCTCCTCTACAATAATGCCACCAGAACCATAAATTTCTCTCTATCATTTCCTTACTTTTTATTAATACAATAAATTCTGTCTACTGTTGTTACCGTATGGGTATTGATACTCTAACAATCTAAAAGTCACTGACCTATTCGTATTGATACGAATAATTTGCACGTGCCATTAGCGCAGTTACATCATCCCGCCCTCCTACCTTCCTTTGAACTCTCTCTCAATCAGCCATCATCATCCTCGTCTATAATACGACCTCTATAAGTGAATAGAAATTCAATTCGCCTCCCAACAGTACAACCATCATCCTCACGTCACGTGTACTGTACTCGATCCACCACGAGTCAGACCTACGTAACTGCACCCAAAACTCTACGATTCTCTCACTCCCCACGGACCGCTCGAAATTCACATCCAATACTAGACAACAATACACTTCTAAATTCAGACGTGGCTGTATTTGATCACCTAGTGCCAGTTGTAGTCGCCCTGCATACAGCCGTTTCGCCAATACCAGAATCCTTCGATAATTATTAAGACAAATTTACATCCATTCTCTGCGATAGCCTCATTCTCATGGACCCCAAGTAGTAAATCTATATAAATAAGGATTGTGTCAGTATTCGCAACGCGAAAGCCACCGGAGAGGACAAACCCGGATTCAGCATGACTATGCGGTCAATAACAATGATGAAGCGAAGTACGCACTAGTTTCCAGCGATAACCCCTGACCCATGGACCCCGACTATTAAAACAATACTGGAAGATATGGTCTCGGTATCCACAACGCGGAAGCCACCGCAGAGGACAAACCCGAACTCAGCATCACCATGTCGTAAGTAGGCATGATAAATTCAAGTCCGCACTGGTCGTTTGTGATAGCCCCCTCCCCGTGGACCGGACACCGTATCCCGCGGCACAGTTTTAATGAGAAAAAAGAAAAGTACCAATGCTTGAAAATGAAAGAGAGTGAAAAAGAATCTTAGTGAATGTTTGCAGTTCTGCTTAGTCAGCCATATTCCGGAGATGAACCTCAGGTTGATTTACGTACTACCTTGCGTTTTCTAAAAATACCCTTCTTTCTCTCCGCCATACTTTCTTAACAAACTGTTCAGTGCTTTCAAAAATTGGAAAACGGTACGATTATTGCATTGTTCGACACCATCGGAGATGAGTCCCAGATTACTTTTCTTACTACCTTGCGTTTTTAAAAACCATTTTTTCTCTTTGTCATACATTTTCTAACAAACCGTTCAGTCCTTTCAAAAATTGGCAAAGGATATGAATATGGCATTGTTCAAAACCATCGAATTCGACAAACAATTGTAGAGAAATAACACGATCAACTTGATAGTGTAATTTCGCTACAAATCGTTTGTAGACAAACGTTATGTTTGTTGAATGGGAATGATGATAGATTGAGGTACATGGCGGTAGCAACAGTTCTTATAAATTTGAAAAATGAAAAAATGTTGAAAATGCTTGTCCAGCTGGATGGACAAATTTTGCAATAAATTCGTTTTTGAATTTTTTGCATGACTGTGTTGCTATAACAAATTCAAAAACGACTTTTATGCAAAATGTTTACATCCAGCTGGACTAAAATTTCAACTTTTTCAACTTTTTGTACAGAACATGCGAGCGGTTGTCACTAAATTATTACAACATGTACGGTTGTACTAATGGAAGAAGCGAGGCCACGTAAAGATTATTACATGTACTGTGAACTTAATATTTGAAATCAACTATCATCATTGACTAACAAAACAGTTTGCACTATCATATAATTGCAACATATTACAACTTGAACCTCTGACGACTTTACTCACCTTTCCTCAACCATCTCAATTTGCAATCACCTTAATATTAACAAGGTCAACATTAAACAACGTTCCCTCAACATATTTCAACAATTAACGAACGGCAACATAGAACTGTGGTGGAATTCGTCATCACACGTCGACGTAGTCGACCTCAAATTCAGTTTCAGCACCTTCTGTCGCTTTAATCACTTTTCGTCAAGCTCGGTCAAACGTTTTGTGACTTTTGTCACGTTTTCTTTGCTTGGCCTGGTTCGGGTAATTGAACGACCGGCCACGTGTTTTCCGGACAGCTGTACACTCGATACAGTACCTTACTCTACTTGTTATACTATACACTCCTCTTTTCACAATCAGGCGACGAGTAAGGCTTATGGAAAGGGCTTTCCGCCCCGGATTTCGCTGAATAAGAAGAAGCAAAAGTGGCCGAGATTTCCTCGATCCCCAAAGTTCGCTTCCGACCGTCACAGCGAAGCCACTTTTGATACGCTATTTCTTCAACCTCGTCTGAGAGAGTCACCCCGCCTTACACGCGCCGTCATTGACCCGACTCAACATAAAGTCCGTTCTACTACTCCACCCTACAAGCGCCAACACAGATTCGACCGAACTCGCGTTGCGTGACTACTCGCCAACTCACAAGCGTTATTGAACCCCGATTTCACGCCGTAGCCACACCACTCACTTTAACCTTCGAACAAGGTACGTCGTTAAACTGATACGACCACGCCTATAGTTCGGCAGGACACCACCCTGATTCCCAGTTTCTCTCTCTATCCTTTTGGTGGAGTGCATATAAACACGAGTACTGTGGAACGAGGTCTTGAACACCTTTAGTGCCTGTACATTGCACTACATCTGGTCTCCCAGCCTAGAGTCTGTACATTGTGTACTTTCAGTTGTTTGCCCATATGAACTCCACCATTCAATGTTTTAAGGCCAGTGACAGTGCCGACATTTAAGTATTGTAGATTTTCCCGAGTAATTTCATATTGCCTATAAACTGATAATTTTATGAAGGCAAGGAAATAAGTGAGTGTAGTTACGTGTACTGCGGAAAATATCTTCATAAAATTAGAGCGGCTCCTATTTTTTACATGCTTTTTTAATTCCAAGTTTTTGGAAAGGGATGACCGCATTGCATTTATTGGCATCTAGTGTACGAAACGTCTGGCAGAATGGCAGGAAAGCATCCAGCAATGCAGTTGGAGCCGGCAGTTAATTCTGTCATCCAATGGGTGAAAGTTTGCCATCTACATTTACTTGACAGAAAAAATCTCATGTGTCCGTTATCGTAACGTGTGACAGCCATGATTGATAAAATGAAAATGATATTCAGAAAATAAAATGGAAAGGATTCATTTTTGTTGTTATTCTGCAACCGAAGGAGTCGGAATATCAAATATTAGGATAGTTTCTGGAAATATGCGTATATATACAATATTTTTTACTAAGTCACTAGTAGTGGAAAGCATAACATGGAATCCAATGTGTTATGGATGAATTATAAAATAGATGACAAAAAAATCATAGTAAACAATGAAAAGAAAAGTACTAATTGTTGAAAATATCGGTATCCTAGAGGCGCAACCTGCGTTTATTACTGAATAGAAACTATGAAAGTAAGTATATGTGAGTGTGGGTATTATTCGGCTACGTCAGGTGTTTGTTGTGTCCACTGTTAAAATGAAGGGCGGTGTGATGGGTAGCCTTGGCTAGGTTAGGAACCTTTACGGGATATCGATCAGACTGTCGCATGAGATCCCTTCTCTCAGATCGTTTCGCATCTGGGATGATCCGGCTCTCGGCGCACGCGTGGGGATCACCTGTCACCTGACACAGAGGTTAATCTGCGGTACGTGTATGGTGGATCTATTTTCCCCTTTCCTGCTGTGACTGACAGTTAGGTGCAATCTTCAGCTGATGCCGGGTGATTCCGTGGTTCTGTTCGTTAAACATTTCTACCTTTTATCAATATCTCAGCAATCCTTATCGAGCTGAGTTTGAATAGAAAAGTCTAAGTTTTTCTGGATAGTACCAGAATAGCTATCAATTCTAATTCCTAAATTTTGGTGTCGATAATCTAATTCATATGCTGGTATCTTGAATGTAGTGTAAGCGGTTTTACCTGTGCAAGTTTGCCAAGCTACAGTACAGTGGGTTAACTGATTTTCAAAAGATAATTTCATATGCCAATTGTAGGTGATGTTCATCCTATAATTGCATCCGCGTACTGCAGTGGGTGCCGGAGTATACTTTTGTATGCATTACTATTGACTTCTCGTCAGTGTGAGTTTCCTCCTGCATACAGAGTAATGGTGTATACCGTTGCTAGCACCACTTTTTCTGCTCGTGTAATGTACAGTCTGTCGTAGGCCGATGAGGGGAAGAGGTGCCTTTTTTATCCCAGTTTTCACATGGGTTCTGTTTATACGAAGGTTATCTCATCACTCTATCATCCCGCGGTTTCCTGTTCCTCAAACCTTTTAGATGTTTCATCTCTTCCACTTTCCTTGTGCGCAGTAGTATCTTCTCTTCGGGCGCTTCGCAATCTCTTCCGACTCCGAATATCGTCAACACCGTCTCGTCGCTTTGTCCTACTGACATCATCTTCATACTAATATCATCACCGTACTAACATCATTATTCATATTAACATCATCACTAATAATAACATCATCATTCATATTAACGTCCTCATTCATAATAACATCATCATTCATACTAACATCATCATTTTCCTTCTTTTATCAATTCATACTAACACCATCATCATTTTTCTCCTTTTATCAATTGTAAGCCGTAACCCTTAGCTATCCTCATGGAGCGTCACGCGATCGCTATCGCATCTATTAACGAGTTGAATCGACACTAATCTGCCTCAATGTGATGTGTGTGGCTCGTATCGTAATCAAAAAACATTCTTCGCCTTTTCCAATAGGATACAAAGATTGAATATGCAAAAGTTGGTACGAAGATGCTTATGCATCTGATATACACTTCAGATTCCTAACAAATACACAATTTTACCTCCTTGGACGAAGTGATCTTTCAGCCCTAGGTGTTTCATCCCTTTCCAGAAATTGAAAATCACTTATTTATCTTTTAATGCACCATGGAACAACTACAATCCAGGATGTCCTAAGCTTTCCTCACGATCCTTGAAGTTGTGTGGAAAATTGGCTCCCAATTTCATGAATTTTTCCTTAATTACTGAAAGAAATCCTCGCATATATTTTTGTGAACCAACTTTTATTTCCAATATTATCGTAAACGAGGGTTCCATAATAATATCTGATGATTGAATGTTGAGGAATTATATTTTGTGCAAATACGTCCAAACCAATTTGCTCATGTTTGAGTGTAGGTGGCTTAAATATCAAACCCAAAGACCAGTACTCCATTGATAGTAAAGCTTCTATTGGAATTCTCCAAAGTTCTTGCTTCCATGATGATTTCCACCTACTCCATGGTATTTCATCACCGTTATTTAACAACCTTCGTTCACCAATAAACTGCGTAACGAAGTGGTGGATATGTCTTGGAAGAGTTTGAACTGTAGGGATACCTGGTGTAACTTCCCATATATCTTTTCTTTTTCTAACTTAAATTGCCTCCAACTATCTAATAAAAACACTTTCTTTTAGAAACAAATCATCAATTCCATTAATATGAGAATCCTTATTTAGTAACTGACGGGGAAAAACAGCAACCAGTTTAATCCAAGAATGTTCTAAACATTAAACACCCATATCGCAACCTACAAACTTCCTGTGGTTTGGAAGAAGCATACAAGCCTTTGTATATGAAAATGTACCCGCACATGGATTCAGAATCAACTCACCAGGGCGTGTAAATTTCTCGATAATATTTGACTCCATTGCGTAGCTTTCTGTTCTGGTCGAAGCATTGCTCTTGCACCACGCTTATTCTGTTTATATTCCTTGAAAATATTTTCGTTATTGGGCACCATCGGAATATTGTTCATTTCATTGCATTATCCTGAATGAATTATGTGAATGGAACCAGTTCGATTGTAATAAACTCTTCTTAACGATTCGTTCCACCCTATTCTAGGCTTCCATAAATGAACATTTTGTTCAACTACTGATAGATGAATCAGACGGGGCTATCCCGGATCCATATTGTAGGAACCTCTTTCATTGGTGAGAAACAGGGGATTTTCATCGACACAGGACACACTTTTTCCGTTTTTATACCTTTCCCTATTTCAACATATTCGTGGTTTTCCAACGGAACTAAATGCTTCTTCGACTTGAAGTGTTGAACCCATGATGGAAACTGCAGTGCCGAGAAAAATATTTTGTGTATGACTTCCTTCCATTAAAACTGTTAGAAAACATTGCATGAACAGTTTTATGTCTTCTTCATCAAATTGAATCTGTTCTGAGTTTTAGAATTGTCGGTCAAACTTGGTGTTGTATGGAGGGTCTGTCAGTATGAAATCCACCTTCTTTTGTAAAGATCAACCCATTAAATTTTCATGAACATCAAGAAGATCTGCAGATGTCACATCGTAACAACAATAATATTTTTCCATTGCAACTTGCAATTGATTTCACATGAAGGTTGAAACTTCATGTCAAACCAAATCAGGCAAGTCTCGAAGGGGAATACCGTAGCAGGTGTGTGTCTGTGTGAAAAAGGAAAGGCGCGGGTGAGTAGATTGTTCGACTGTCTATTTTGTCTACCGCGGCGTGTCTCTGCTGGGGGTCTGACCCTACTATCCTGTCACGGCTAAGTGACTTTGCGGATCTAGGTAAGGTCGAAGGTTACACCGAAATGTGCCCCAATTCAGCTCTATTCGCAGCAAATTGAGATACCACGTGGGATAGCCTTCTCCTCATGCAACGATGATAAATAGTTCTCGGGCGTGCTAAGGATCTGGTCTCCCGTCACAGTTGTATTTCCTTGCTAAAGTTTAATTGGATTGGAATGTTGTCTATTGTCTTTATTAAGGTCTAGTTTCTTCTTATTCGATTAACTATCCTCATCGAGGATAGTAATAAATAGAAAGGATTGTCTTCTATTTTTAAGATAATGACACGTGTAAAAATATGAATTCTGATCAGTGTCGGTGACTCCGAATTAAAGTGATCAGAGATAATTCTAGGTGTCTTTTCCACTGTACCCGTTCAGAGAATTGCCATGGGTGGCTCGCTCTGAGCTGTCTAGAGTAGAGTGTGACAGTGGGCGTGGAAAACTGATTAAATGGTTCGATAACTGCACGGATGGATAATGTAGTGACTCGCCGCGTCATATTATACAGTACCTTCGTGTTTTGTAGTTGTGAGTTTCCTCCTGTAGGTGACATTGTGAGCGGCAGTGTACACGTATTTCTTTCTAAATAATTTGATTTCGCGCATTTACCGTTTTCAGTGTAGAGGTATCCTTTTACCGTCGATGGATTTCCGTTCCTGATTACCATCCTTGCGTTTCATCCCACTTCCTTCGTATCCTGCCGAGCGACGCGTCTATTTATCCATCTTTCATACCACGACTCCCGTTTGTTATTCACGACACCTTTTGACCATTCCTGTTCCTTCCCTTAACCACTTCCATCTTCCTTCCGCTTACTATCCTCGTCCTTATTACCTCATCCCCTCATCCGCAATTTCCGTCGTCCTTCTTACCTCATCTGCCATCATCCGCGTTACCTTATCTACCATCATCCTTGTCTCTCATCCTTATCTCCCGTCATTATCTCATTTAGTTACCGTCGTCCTCATCTGCCGTCCTCGTCTACCATCGTCCTCTCTGCCGTCGTCCCCATCGCTCATGTCATCGTCGAATCAGTTCTTCCTCCCCTTTCTCTCAAGGTGGTATCATAACGAATCTTCTCACCTGCCTCTAACCGCACAGCTTTTTGACATCTCGAATCGGACCGCGTTTCGACGCCTCAAATCGACTGCGTTTCGACACTTCAAAATGTCCATAGCCTTATAAGCCACCAGTCCAATTTGCAACTAATCCGCAGGTTGTATCTCATCATCTTCTTTGAATTGATTCAATCATTACTGTCGTCCAAACTTTGTGAAAAAATAACCAAGTCGTCCATATGTATATCATCTGTACCATCATTTGGTTGTTTATGTTTACATATCTTATTGGCCGTACTCATATTTGCCAACCTTGTTGAACGTTTTCGCTTATTGCAAGCTCTAACCGTTCGGGGAGAAATGATTTCATCTTGCAGAAGCGATATCACCAGAACATCTTCAGCCGTGTTATTATCTGAAACATTAATCTTAAGAGGAACTGTAACATGTTTCGGCATATTTAAAAAGCATTGCGTCATTTCCGAGATATCCTCATTGACCAAGAAGGGTAGCAGTAACGTAGGGAATGTCTATTCCTTCAAATGAGAGTCATAAATTTGAGTGTTAGTCAACAAATCATAAACGGTGCCGAAGTATTTGGTGTTGTAAAGAAATGCGGTATCCTCTTGTTTTGTACGTTTCTCAGCTTCTAGAGATACCAAATCTTGTGTAATGACCGAGGCAATATAATAAGCAAATGTCTGTTCTTGATTAATGGAACCGAAACATTGCTCTGTTGATCAAATAACAATGAATGTCGAACTGTCGTAGCTGAAATAGGTATAATATTGAAACAGTTGGCTTGGTAGTTCAATGTTGATTGCTCCTCCCAATCGAGTCCATGGCTTGATCAATGTCTGAACGAGGAAACCAATTTTCGTACCCGTATCATGTTTCAGACTTCCAAGACGCTTCTACTTTGTTTTATTCATGAATGTATTAGTGATAGAAACGCTGTGAAAGTAAAGCATGGATTTAAAAGTTGTAAGGAATGACATACTATACAAATTGGATTGTGGCCTTTTTGAAGTTGATTAAACAACTAGATGAAAAAAGGTTGGACCAACCAAGAATCCAGGTGACGAATCCTTCGTGTTGTACAAGTTGTTGAAAATTTAGATTATACGCCCATCCCTTTGTACATACGTACATATTGCGCGAGAGGCACTTGCTATCTGCCCATTTTGTTGTGTACTAAATTCCGCTAACTTCTTCTCAACGTTAGGTCCAAAAACGGGGAAAGTGCATGATTCAACGTTTCCTCCCTTTTCTTAGCCATTTTTTAATCTTTCCTTTACTTGAATATGAATTGGATCGGTATCCGAACGGACCCATTTCAAGTATGATTTAAAGAAGAGGTTTCTATAGTTGAATTGTGCATCTTGAAACGCCTTAGATCCGAAGCTATATAGAAAAGCAAATATGATAAATATTGTGAGTTCACATTCACCTTCTCATATAATTTGTGTATTGACTTGATCCGGCGCTATGTGCAGGAGATGAAGATGAATCCATTATGTTGATAAAAGGGGAGTAGGATTGAAAATGTTGGAGATGGTTTGTTGTGTTGATTAAATAGGACCTCTTGAATAGCTTCTGTCACAGAAATTTTTGTAAATAGCATAATATATAACGGCTGTACAAATGAACGGTTGCAGAAATAAACGGGGTTAATTTTATGACAGTGTTTTCATGTTCGACATAAAAAGTGTTGAGGAGACGTAAAGTGGAAAATTGTAACAGCTGATGTTGGCTGCTGTGATCGGTATGAATTCACATGCAATGGTTTATTTAAATGTAGTTGGCGGTTGTAGCAAACGTCCTTATAATTATAAAAATTGAAATAAATGTTCAAAATTTTTGTCCAGCTGGACAAAAATTTCAATCTCAAAAATAGAAATAGTAAAACTATTTCAAACTGAAATTATTATTGCGCCATGGTAATTTTAATTTACCTGCTGCTGTTTTTATTTCGAGCAGCTCTTAACGCTGGGGAATGTCAAAAAGTGAAAGGAATGACAGTTAATAAAACATAAAATATCAAAGTCTCTTTATTGTTTATATATAGCAATGGTGTGCATTTCACAAGTCAGGATATCAACAGGAAAATAGAGAGTCAATAAAAAGTGGTAGTATTCAGGGCAGCAGAAATTTTAATCAAGTGGTGGCATTATAAACTTTGCATGTTCGGAATCCATATTATCACCATCATCTTCTTCGTGATCATCTTCATAACTACCTGTATCAAGAGGGCGCTGCTTTAGTGTTGTGAAACATTATTAATTGGATGTTGACTTCTCCGCCGAAGTGACTGACCAAACGCATATAAAATGGCTTCTCTAGAGTTACTACCTTCTGGAATGATATACATATGATATCTGAGAGCATGACTTCCACTCCATCCCGCACCATGATGTTGCACATGTGTGCAATGAAAATAGATCGTCAAGGGACAGTAATTTCTTTCAATTACAGGATGTTTGCAAAACTTTCTTTTCCTCGTCTCTGTAATGAACATACCGGTGGGACCCGGTGCAATCCATAGATATATAGCTTCATCGACGATTGTAATTGTGAAATGTCCAGGAGAATCACTGTCTCTATCGTCAAAGTCGTTATGACCAGGCTGTGGTGGGCAATCTCTACTAGTGAGAAGAAATTGACACCCTGTTATT
>JAULBU010035741.1:0-15532 GCA_032358235.1 Odonthalia washingtoniensis
AAACACTTATCACTATAACTACAATGAGTAAACTAATATAAATGATTTCACTATACACTGCCAATGACATAACAGCCTGTCATGGTACAAGTAATAACAGCTACGTTCTATAATGAGGACATAACATATACTTTATTACTTGTCACATGTCTCATAATGGCAGCCTGCCCTGTTACGGTATGATGACAGGCTCTCATTCTGGTAATAGAACATTCCAATAGCTAGTTTGATCCGTTACGATGTGAGCAACCAGAAATTGCGACAACTACAACACAACATGGGCAGTTCGTACAAATAATTCTTGAACAAATTACCACACTCACCTACCTATACATGATTGTTCCTCACAATCATGTACTGGTAGGTGGAGGTAATCACTGTGAAAAGTAGGCATCTGTAGTACAGGTGCCCCCGTTTTCAAAGTGAAATATATCGTGACGTAACCTATTTACTACCCTTACACACTTGAAGTAGGCAAGGATAGGAAATAGGTTACGTTTTTCCCTTCCCCAAGTTGGGGAAGAGGAAAACTAACAACTAGTAACTAAATCTATCAATTATTGCAACAATTCATTTTACTCAAATGTAAAAATGTAGATAACCATTTACAACCCCGCGAGGGCCAGGAATTCATGTTCTCCTCCCCAACCTCCACAAGATCGCAAATGATTTCCTACCTTTCCACACTTGGGGAAAACAAAAACTAACAACTAAATATGAAAAGGTAAGCGTTTACGATCTCGCCAGGGCCAGGAAGTCATGTTCTGCTTCCCAACCTCCACAAGATCGAAAACTAACTCCTACCTTTCCACACTTAGGGAAGACCAAATCTAACAACTAAAAAACTAACAACTAATAACTAAAAGCGCAAACGATTTCTTACCTTTTCGCACTTGTGAGGATGGTAGTTACAAGAATTCTTGGCATGGAAAGGAAGGGGTTACAAAATTTTCGACAACTGATACAAAGATTGCCTTAAATAGACATTTTTCAACCATTGTATGTACGTTAAATGTTATTGTTATGAAAACGCTTTCACCTCTTCAAATTATCGTAACAGTAATCTGAACAAGTGAAATGGTTTTTATAAATTTCCCAACGACGTGTTGACAACTTGAACATGTACAATACATATCCAAGTTGTTACCACGTTGTTGGTTACTTAAACTCATATCCTTATAAAATCCCTTCCATTTATTATTGATTCCAATTGCCTGATGTGCATCATTGATTTGAACGTGTCCTGTAAATCATGTAACGGGCACGTTACCTCACGTCAATGTTGAATATGTACCATACATATCCAAGTTGTCACCACGTCGATGGGTACTTAGAATCATATCCTTATAAAATCCCTTCCATTTCTCATTGCTTCCAATTGCCTAATGTGCATAATTGGTGTAAAGAAGTCCATTAAATCATGTAACGGACACGATACATTTATAATCTCTCACATAAATGTTAATGCGTCTCTTTCAGATCTTCAATGTAGGCATTCATGCGGCACAGTAATTGTATTGCTGGTGGCTTTTCTGCATTCCTCTCTGATATTTTTGTATTGCTGGCGGTCATACACGCACTACTGTAATAACTGTCTTCATAAAATTAAATTAAAACGTTGTGACAGCCATGAACAAAATTGGAGCCCACATTATTTTTTATTATTAATTTTCACAACTGCACGTAACTACAAAAAACTGAATGCCAGGCCTTCATAAAATTTCCAGTTTTTGACAATATGAATGCCCAGGGAAAAAACTACGATGTTTGAATGTCCATTCTACGAATGGCCCAATGCGGACGTTCATATCGGTAAAATAAATGAATGGTTCCCTGGTACATCCATACACTTTCACCGCTTGAAAGTAGGCAATCATTCCCGGAAACACAAACGTGTAACATTTGTAGTTTTTCATACAGTACTCATACATGGAAATGTCCGGCACGTGAAAGACATTTTCAATTACACATCCGTGCCCCTTTTCGAAAAGTGAAGCCCGGCCTATTTTTCCATTTATTTCCCACTGTCCGTAAGTAAATTTGTACGCCTCATACATTAAAACATACAGTCTCTGTATGCAACACGTAATTCCCCATATACTTTTCCTTCAAATGCTGTAGTTTTGCTGCGTAGTTACCATCCGTAACCATTCAAACAGTTTAGTCCTGTGTATGTAACATCCACAGTCTCCCAAAATTCCCATGGCCTAGTCTATGTTACATCCACCTAAAAACTTCACCATTTGGATGTAGGCATTCGGTTCCCAAAACACAGACGCAATGCATATAGATGAGTTGGCTACCATTTTGGTCATATGAAAATAATGGTGATAATAATCACAACGATAATGGTAAAATAATGGAAATACTAATGAAAATAATACAGAAAATATTGATGAAAATGATCCCCAATGTCACCATTTACTTACGTGCTATTTGGAAAATCATTGAAGACCGATTTAAATTCACTTCATTTTTGAACAAACAATTGTTTTTATTATGACATACGTTCATACATTATCTATGTTGATTTCTATAGTAGACTACTCATATATTTTAGGGTAAAAGACGATTTTTTCACTATTCAATACCGATATATCCATAAATATGTGCTCTTTTTGTTATATATACATTCAAGCGCAGTCTTGATGTTGACCATACATATATTCATTTTTATAACTACACGCAGTATTGAGTTTAATCCAATATAGGTTCATTTTTATTGCTAAATGCAGTATTGATTCTAATCCAAAATAGGTTCATTATTATAATTAAGCTCAGTCTTGATTTTTATCCCATGTATGTTCATTTCTTTAACTAATCGCAGTCCTTATTATGATCCAAAATAGGTTTATTTTTATAGCTCCATCGGGTCACTTTTTATTCTTCGCAGAATAAAAAACATAATTCTATCAAAGTGTGAAATGACCCACTGCATGTCATTTTTAAGGCGGTTTACCCGTTTTTTGTTACTGTATCGGTTCATTTTTATAACTCTGTGTGGAAAAGAATCACAGAATGATGGCCGCAGTATAAATTTAAATCTTGTTTAGTCTCATTTTTACACTACAAAATGAAACTGATTTCAGAATAAACCACGCAGTGTTATAACGTATTGATTGAGATGTGTTGTCTGATGAAAAAAATTTGATATGTTTCTGTCTGATAAAGTAGGGGGAGTCATTTTAAGTTGCATTTTTGTACGCTATGATGGATATGTATGATGTGCTGTTTTAGTTTTTACCTTTTAGCTTTTTGATAGTTTTGAATTTTTTGCAAATTTTCGGGACGGTCACCTAGTTTTTATTCTGAGTTCTCCGAGTTGATGTGATTTATTAGCGTGATAAAAATAAATTCGAATTTTTGGATTTTGGACTGATGGCAGTATGAGATGAGGCGAGATGTTAGCCATGATTAGCATTTGGTAACTGTGGTACCTCGCTAGGAGCGGGTACTGAGGGCTACTCACACAAATTTTGTGCTTTTTAACCCCGTCTCTTCTCCTGTTCCGTCCGTCATTTTTCGCTTCATCTTCCCTCTTTTGACAAGTTCTTTTCCCTTTTCTCACTTCCACTACGTGTTGTGCTTACACACCTGTAGGTCTTGGTCTACAGGTCTGTAAGCACCACCAGTTTTTAATCAATAACTACCATCTCGTCGACGCCAACTGAGCACCAACTGGACGGGCATCTTTTCCCTGGTGATAACTCGACCCCCAACCTTTGCTTCATTTCTTCAACCCATACGAATCCCCGCGAACCAATCACCAGAAGCACTCACTACCGTGCGGGACGAATACGTTACTCCGGTGCTCCCCCACGTGTGCGCCCACCCAAAGGCGCCACTGGTTGTGTTGAATCACGGGACCGTCTGAACTCCCTCCCTCACCTCCACGACGATGTTACAGTCCACCGCCACGTTGAGCATACTTTCTGCTCTGCCAACCCTCTTACCAATTGGTACCCCCCAATCCACGCTGGATGGGGTACTAAAGTAACGTAGTGTCGGATTCATCTAATAGAATCCTAGCTGCATTTTTTTATAGATCTCTTCTATGGGGACTTTGTTTACGAATTCTTCTGTTTCTGTGCTGAGGTGAGGATAGTGGTGTGTGAAATGGGCGTGGTGAAGATGAAAATTATGGGCTATATAATTGAAGGTGTTTTAGAAAGTTTCTTCAGTATGATAAGAATGGTATTTTTGTTAAGGTTTTTGATATTGTTCTGTGAATTACTGTGCGCGAAGTTTCATAAGTTAAAATTTCACTGGGCAGGTAAAGTTAAATAATTTACGGTGCCCAACTTGCCAGTTTCTTGGGTTGAAAAATATTAAGGGCAGTAATGCTGGAGTAAATGATGCTAGTCTGATGTCTCATATAAGGACTACGTTTACAGGTGAGGCTGATTACTTCGTTTGCGCGTATGCTTCCTTCAAAACTGAGTACGATATAAATTGCGGATTGTGGAAATTTAGTCAATGAATTTGGCAGTAAATGCCACAGTCAGTTCAAATTTTAGAATAGTCACTAATATTGGAAGGGGTGAGCTTTTTCCATCCATTTAAATGGCACTTTGTCGTACGCATGTGCGGTTTTAGATGTGGATCAATTATATATAGGATTTAGAGAAGGCATCCTATATTTTTTCTGTATGGCTTTGGGTTGACATCACATTTCTCATACATTTAATCATTCATGCGCTGATCTCATTTTTGTAGGTTTCTCAGGGGTAATTCGTATTAGTTTTTTGTCGTTGTATAATTGGTTTTTTAGCATGATGTTTTGGGATTATTGGCTATTTTGATAGTTTTTGGGGCTTGCAGCATATTTCTTCTGTCCCTTGTAGTTCAGTATGTAGTTATTTGGATGTATTAGTTAAGCAGTAATAGACGTGTTATGATATGAGGAAGGTGGTGCAGTTGGATAATGATCTGCGGACACTGTATATTATGCTGGTTCATAGTAAAGTAATTCTGCTCCTATCTTTAGTAGTTAGATTTTTATAGAGGGGTCGGTAAAGGAAAGTTTCTAATTTGTCTGAGTGGGAGATGATAAATTTAATTAATAATTCTAGTTTAAACTAAAAGGCAAAACGTTGTTTATGAGGAAGAGGAACTGAAACAGCATGAGTGACACGGGTACTGGTCGGATTGGGCTAAGACCGTCGAAATGGATCCGAATGCTTGTGCGGTGAGTTATTTTCCTGTTTGACTGCGTGTTGGAGCATCTTTTTATCTGATTTTCCGCTTACTACTGACTTGTAATATGTTTGTATGTATCGGTTTTTCTTTTTTTCTTTTCTCGTTTTCCATGTGTTTATTTTTTCCATTGTGCTACAAAAGGTCTTTTTATACCTTCAGCATTACTATTGTGCACCATTTACTAAATCCACAATGACAAACTGTCAGTTTTGGGTAGAAATGGACAGATTGGCCTATCTACCCAAAGGACTATATAAGCAGGCTGAATAGGGCTAAAGGTCCTAGACACCTCAGGCCCTGGTGGTGACCTTTTTGGCACCCGGGGTGTCAAATAGGTCACCACCCCGTCCCAGGGTGAGTTGGTTGGTCAAAAAAGAAAAACGGTGCCGCCTGGAGCAATGGGAGGAAATGTGAGCAGTTTGTCGTGGTTGTGGTTTGTTGATCTTGTCGCGCGGTTGCAGATAAGGAAGAGAAGTGGTGTTGGTTGATCAAACGTTGAGGTCGGGAGAGGGGAACTGTGACTTCGATCTGTAAAGCGGGTTTGGGTGGCGGTTACTGATGACTTTTTATTACTTGTCAGATTCCTTGTTTCTTGGCTTCTTTTGTGTTTTCCTTTTCGTTTGCCACGTGTTGTTTCTACAACTTTTCTACAAAGGATCTTTGCTTTCATCAAACATTTTGTTTCTATTATTATTAAATAATTATATTTTTAATAGACGCTGTGTATTATAACGAGGACGTTTGAAGCGATTTTGACACAAAACACAGTGTTCACGGAACTGATTTTGGACACTCCATGGTACACGGATCTTAATTGAAAATATATGAAAAATAGAATTATGTAAATGTCGGATAAAAATTAGGGAAATAAAATGAATGGCGGGATAATAAGAGAATAACAAGAAACGACTGCTACAGAAAATGTTGTTTACGTGTGACAAGGAATGTCACGCGGGAAAATGAAACTGACACATCATTCAACATGACATGAATACCCATGTTGTCTGATATCTTCCGACACGTATGCAATCATTACAGAAATGTAAATGCAATGAGGGAAAATACTCGTTGAACGGTAGCTAATTGATTTTTGTCAGACATAAACGAAGAGGGATCTTCCATAGCAGAAATATATATATATATCTCACATCACCTTCAGTGACATTATACGATTGATATTAATTATTATCATCATTATAACCGTTCGAACGAAGCCAATAATCATTAAATAAGATATATCAAATTTTACTTGTAAGTTAGTAATATTTGTCAATATTGTCGTCAACAATGCATAATAACCTTTTTTAACTTGATAACAGCTGTTATTGGAACAGGAAAGAAGAAGTATGGAAACTATTATCACAAGTGGTAACGAGGACGTAGAAAAGAAGAACAACAAAAAAGAATCAATGCATACTAAAAATATACTTAAACGTGGAAGCATAATGAAAGGAAAAAAAACCAAACGTAAACGTTTGGCTTCGAAACCGGCAAGGATGATAGCGCTACCGTCGCATAATAAAATGCGTAAAATGTTTTTCGGCTCTTCGTCCGAGTCGGAAGGGGATAATGGAGTACAAGTACCGGGAAATGAAACATTTGCAGAGGTTGTATTTGGTGTTTACAGCTTGAAAACGAAAGGAGTTATGTTACAAATGGAAATGCTAACATGCATTTGTAGTTCCACTGCGAAAGCAGTGGAGAAAGCTGAAAAAATTAAAATATCTAGAATGCAAATGTTTCAAAGTTAAAGACAATGAAATTATAAGTGTGAAGAATAATGTCGAAGAACCGAAAATAACTGTAACGAAAAGTGAAAAAGAGGAGAATATTTAAATAGAATTATCGCATAATACTGGGAAAAAGTAGAAGAAGTAGAAGAAAGTATTGTTGAGGATGCGAAAGAACTGTCGATGGTCCGAAATAAGAAAGGTGTAGGAAATGATTTAAAAGAAGAGATAAATATTATAAAGTCTCCTATTGAGGTTCATTATCCACCTGAAGAGTATAGTTCATACTCACTATATCCATTCAATTCGCAGGATGAAGTACATGATCCTGTGAGCCTTATGTGTGTCAATGACACGCTGGAAGATCCTCATTTACGGGAGTACTTCGATGAAATCCGTGAAGTAAGAAAGAATTTGGACGGATGAAAGAAAGATAATAAGTTCTGTTATTGGTGAATCCACATGTTACTAACATGATGTTTAATAAATGAATAGAAGTGATAGTATATTATGCTGAAACATTTCTTTTCTATATGTAAGTATGTAAGGTCTGCATTGACAATCAGTAAAAATCAAGATGAATAAAATAAGCAATGATTTCCATATGTACAATGCAATTAATAAATCATCGTCAACGCCATGTTTGAATTGAGTTAAAATAACCCCATTCAGCATGTATACCTCTATTAGGTTATGACTGTTAATTGTTATCAGTGAGTATGTTGTTAAATCGCTTGATGATTTGTATGAATAAATTGTTTTCATCGCCGTTCCAAATTATCGTTGAATATATATTAGTAGTGTTGATAATAATTATTTTATCAATGATGTCGATAGGTGAATCGTGAGAATCGTGAGAAATGAAGGTTGATTGAAATGTTGAAAAATAGTATTGATAACGATGATGAAATGAATAAAAATTTTGATTCAATGATTTAACAATCAACGGTGAGAATGATTGTTGATGTGATTGGTGATATTATTAAAATTATTGTAGCAAGTACGATGTTGATATCCGTAATATGGAGAATTATGAGTGTAGCTATGTTTCTGTAAAGGTAATCGAAATGATATCTGTGTCATAGTAAATCACGTATGAATTGTATATGTAACATAGTACATAATGGTATGTGCTATGTGAGGATGGGAGAATAAAAACATTTGCTGAAAAAATTGTGTTGTATTGTAGCCGAAATGATCGTCTTGTGCGATGTTGAAGATCACTTTCGGACCGTACAGCAATTAAAATAGTATTGTTAACAGAAATGCATCGTCAGCAGTATAATGAAGTAATGATTCATGAAGCTTATTCGTCCGTTGTTATAGTAACGTAAGCTTACATTATTTAAGGTAACTAGGTTGTCTCTTGATACGCAGAAGAGTTCCGCGTGCGATACGGGGTTAGTACAATATAAAAGTATTAGTGTATGCACGTGTGTGGGTGAATGGAGTGGTTGAATTATGTCGTTGACCGTTATTGTGTTAGTCTGACGACTTTTTGTGATGCTGATGTTGATATTGTTATTGTCGACAATGATGGTATTAGTAAATGCTGATATTGTTGTTGTTGACAATGGTGGTAGTAGTAGATGTTGATATTGTGTTATTGGTGATGATGGTAGTAGTAAAATGTTGGTATTGTTATTTTTTTACAATGATGGTAGTGGTGAATGTTGATATTGTTGGTATTCGAAAAAGATGATGGTAGTGAATGTTAGATATTGTTATTGTTGATAATATTGATAGTGGTGAGCGTTTGATATTGTTGTTATTGACAATGATGGTAGTATTTGATGTTGTTATTGTTGTTATTGGTAAATGATGATAGTAGTGAATGTTTCATATTGTTATTGTTGATAATGATGATAGTAGTAAACGTTTTATATTGTTGTTATTGATGATGATAATATTATTGAATGTTGATATTGTTGTTATTGATAATGATGATAGTAGTGAACGTTGATATTGAGGGCTAGTGACGATATTGCGAAAGAGAAGTGGAAGGCGAGTATATCCTCTCGACGGCAACAGTGCCACGATAAAATTATTAATGGTATATCGTTTTTGACATGTTTATTAATAATTGAAGATGTCAGAAGGGAAAGGGGGTCTCAAAACAGTATGTGGTATTCGAGTTTAAATGATCTTCATTTCGAATAATGAAGATCAGCATCTAATCATGAAGCACATAAATTAGTGTCGTTAAGCTAAATACAGTGTCTCCAGTGTAAGATGATGGTGAGGCTTGAAGTGTATTTTCGTTATCTATAGTAACTGTAGTTTTCACTATTTGTGTGCTCGGAGGTGCCGTTTCATTATATGTATATTTTTATCATAATTTTCCTCCAATTGTAAAGTTACATGTAGTACAGAGTTGCTTGACCTTGCTGCACTAACAAAATGAAGAAAAATATGAAAGTGGGGACTGTAGTAATCCCAAATGATATGTACATTAAGCACGTGTGAAGTGGTTTAGAATAGTAAGACCCTAACTATTTTGCACATTTTGAGCTGTGTTTCGGTAGTATAGTAATAAAGACGTATGAACGACTACCTTATGTGGTGCAGACAGTTGTCTGCACTGCACTACACCTTGGGTTTCATTGGTTTTTCAATTGTGTACTTGCATTAACGAGCCATGAACGCAATAAAAATTGACTTCATTGTACTTCAGTTTTGTCCCTTTCTGTTCATCTATAAGTAATTAGAGTGTACAATGCATACATGTATACATACACGTGTGTATTTATTCGCCGTCGGTAAATTCACCATGACTAGCAATAGAAACGTGTGAATTGCAACAACGGGAACGAAACTGAGGGACACTTTCACAACAATACTTTCTTCACCCGAGCCGCGAAGCGCACCCAAATCGTAAC
Organism: Odonthalia washingtoniensis; assembly: GCA_032358235.1. Classification (NCBI taxonomy): domain Eukaryota; phylum Rhodophyta; class Florideophyceae; order Ceramiales; family Rhodomelaceae; genus Odonthalia; species Odonthalia washingtoniensis. Next base: position 9,809 of record JAULBU010035741.1, read on the forward strand.
TAAAGCATTCTCAGCTGCAAACTCAATAACCCACTGACGTCTAAGGTCTAGTATGCGTCACCCATCACCTGATTTTGGACAGACAAATTTAAATTCAAAATGTAAACAGCACCTAAATCACATACTTCTTCGTTGTTGAAATCATTACCTGAAATAGATTCATCGGATATGCATTGCCAATTACATCTGAATTTCCAGCAACAACACGTCACAACATTATTCTCAGAATGTCAATAATGCCATGAAACCACGTTCTATTCATCCCTCCTCTCCATCCTCAATCATTCCCACCACCGAAATACAAATCCGATACAGCAATGAATTCTTCACTTATATCTTCACTGGCTGTTCAATCTCGTCCTTTACTATCCTGCATGATTGTCCGTGTTTCCATCCCGTCAGCTGTTGTCAGCACTTCATGTACTTTTATCTGTTCTTCTGCTTCAGGTTTAGAAACATTTTGTCCAAGTTCATCACCATAACCACCATCATCATCTACCATTCATCAATTTACATTTAGGCACCTATCAACGAAGACGACCATACCTACTCTGAATTTTTCATCAAGTGAACATGATAACAAACAATAATAATGATAACAGATCTTACATATACCGTTGGACTGACGATGAAGCACGACTTGTATAGCATATTCGCACAACCGCAAGAACAGTAAAGGCACGCGCATCGTTTTATTTCAAATATGTAACAATGACAAACGTCACTCAACAGTGATGTGAAACCACCATGTAGTGTGTGAAACTCACTCAGCATTTGCGATACTTCGCAAATGTGCTACCAATTTAACAACTATATCGTGTTTGTGTTAAAGTCTTAATTTATCGTAAAGATAGAGTCTTATATTATTCACCACGTTATGATAACTATATATATATATATCCCTCACAGTAATCCGTTTTCACCGTGCGATAACTCACGACCAATTATATTTTAATATGGAATATTCTTTTCGTTTATTGCTGATAAACTATGACTAAATTTAATACGTAATTTGAAAGTATGAGGAGCTTATAGTGCAAAGGAAAGAATAGTGTGACATCCTTTATAATAACTTGGTAGAGAGCTCTACATGTGAAATATATACAACATACCTTTCACACAATATTATTATATAATGATTTTAATAGAAACAATAAAGCCACATATTTCCCAACTATACATTACATCTACTACTTCTGTTTCAATTTATTCTTTACGTTACAAACCTTATTCTTGAGCTGGGCATGGGTTGGAAAATCAACAGGAATAGTAGATGTCAATATACCAAGTCTGTTTTTCATTACATATCTTACATTACGTGGGGCTATACCACGATCGTCATTTATATTTCTAAAATCATATCTGAATATTTCGTACCCATACCATTCTTACGTTCTCTACATACAACTACACCTGTGTCAATTTCATTGTTCCCTGATGATATATTAGCAATTCCATTTTGTACGTTACATGTAATATCCACATTTACTCGACTTTTTCCGTCCTTCTGCTTCAATATTTTATATCGTCCAACCATTTTCTGAATCACTTTATTTATGTTCATTTCATATGGGAGTAAACAATTATCTTGATAAAAATTACGTAAGTTCTTCCACATTATTGCTGCACTCATTTTTTCCCATGTTCAGTCATACCTTCATTTACTCATTTCTCAATACGCGGTTGATATAGTCCTGATTTGTCAAAACCGAGGGACTGACCATGTTTCGGTTTATTTGCCCATCCGCCTTGTAAGAACGTTTTTATGATATTCACATCCACGACAACATCCCGTAAATAAGGATTCTCTTCATATCTATGGAATAACATTACTTCCTCTCTGTTATACATTAAGGAACATGCCATTTTTACGGAAACAGCATAAGTGTCTTTCCGTTCTGTCACAACATCACATGCCGTCATATGGTTGTCACGACATTCTTTGTTTCTATAGGTTTTTCCGCATCTCTGAAATTTTAATTTGCAGTTGTTATTTTACCAAGCCATTGATGTACTTGATGTTTTTAAAATAGATATATACTCTTTTCCCGGGCCTTCTTCCTCTTCCATACTTTCTTCATTGTTGAAAGCACAGTTACCATCATTATTATCTTCATCGTTATCTGAAATTGGGTCCTCGAAATTTTCTTGTATATCCTTTTCTTCCCCTTCTACTCCATTACTTTCTAGTTCTTCAACAACGTCTGCCATAACTTTCATTTCCCCCTGACGTAATAACGTTTCCATTTATGCATGATACTCATCGTTTTAATGATCACACCTGTCTCCACTCCTATAAAAATTTAATTCCTTTCTATATTACAGTTATATTCCGTATTTCCAGAATTAGTTTCATTTAATTCGCGATCTATATCACTATTTATTAATCCATTATCGTTTTCAAAGGCATCATGCCGTACCAGTTCAGGTGCAGTATTGTCTCCAAAATTGTATATTTCAACACTTTCTACATCTGCATCGTCTGACGTTGTATAATTTGAACAGTACTGACTATAATTTACTTTCCTGACAAATGAACAACCAGAGTACGCCATCAATACCGCTGCGTGATTGTTCTGTCCTTTTCTTGTAATGATTCGTTCAGAAACAAATCCCATGTGCACTAACTGTCTTTCTTTTTTGCTTTTTCTTATAACCATCATTTAATTCTCTCATGTCCCCTGTTAATACTAATAAAATCCACTGCAGTACTTCTCAAACAATCATGGTATGTTAGAGCTGCTGCAATGTCTTCCGGTACCAATACATCATTTTTCGTGTCATTAACATACCGTAGTATGTGTCTTCTTGCAACAGGAAAATGAGCATCTACCATATTTTTCCATCCTGTGATGAAGGATTGATAATACCCATCAAATTCATACCTTGACTTTCCGATATTTGCATACATATGGGTGCGAACATATCGTTCTTGTAGCAACGTGTATTATCTGTAACAACCCATATATGTTTACAATTACAAACTTCTTTCCTTATTCTATATAATAAGGCTTCGAAAACACTAACAACCTCTATGGCAACCTGTGTAGCATCTTTTGCCATAATATGATCAACAAAGAACATTGCAAGATTATCCTTCGTCTGTATGCCTCTTTCACGATCTCTTTTTCGCTATTTACTTTCTTTTTACCTCTCTTTCTTGCAGATATTGTTATATGTTCTATGTGATCGTTTCTCATTTTTCCAGTTCTGCGTCATCATCACCATCACGGTAAAATACACCGCTACCATGCCACGACATACCACGCTTACCAAAACATTGAGCTGTCAATTCTCTTTATTTTATCGAATCTAACTTCATTTTGAAGTCCATAAAAACTACACAATATGTTTCAGCAGGTTCTTTTTTATATGACTCATTAATTTACCTATTCTCAGATTTTATATTCATACACGAATGACATGAGCCATGTAAAGAATAATCTTCTCATTACAATCATTAAATAATTCTTGTATATCATCGTTAATATCACAAATTGTTGCGTTAATTTCCTGTATTACCGCAAACACAGATAAGCATTCCCAGCATTTTACTTGCTTTTTTGTTGTTGTAATATCTTGCAATACGGCGTATTCAAGTGAATGTAACGGATCATCGTCACTATATGCAAGATGAGTATTATAATGATATTTCAAAAATTCTTCTCAACCCTTTAACATTTTCATGAAATATCATTTCTTCCCTTCGCTGAATATTTTCTTTTCAGCAACACCTGCAACATTTCCCAAATTTTTAATAACAATATTTGTTTGGATATAGTCTATACAACCTCTACGTTTTGCTTCCGAACTTGTGATCGTTTTCACTATTTGTAGAAACTTTGTCCTTCCAATTTTTCTGAAATCGGGAATAGCTGTAGGTTCATCATAATATTTTCTCCACATGGTGTCCCCGAAATTTTTCTTACTTCTGCATGTATTTGTACCCATTCATTCCCACATCTTACTCTTTTTGTACCCCATGACAATGTCTGTATATTGTCAGATCTCGATACAAAGTTTAACATACATTTTATTTCGGTTTCAGTGAATGGTTTCCTTCCGTGGTAAATTCTTGACACAGTACCAATGTTCACGAGGAGCAACCAATCATTCCTAGCTTTTTTTCGTTCGTTGTGGAAAGCACCGCTCCTAACTGACCCAGGTTCTTTTCCATCGTTCATATTAATTTTCTTTCCACTAGTATTACCACACTTTTCATTACCAATTATCTTGGTTTATTCTTTTGTACGGCCATGAAATTCGTGTCCAATTTTGTTAATTGTAATACTGTATTCGTTACTACCGTCATCTTCGTTATAGACGATATCTGCTTCGTCTACAAAATTTGTTGTATCTTCTTCTAATAATTTCAGAACATCTGCAGCTGGAAGGTGTGCAAAGAGACACGCTGGTAGAATCCTTCTTTCTCCACTTCCCTTCTTCACTTTTCGCAATACCCGTACTATACCATTAACCATAATGTTGCTTATGCACTTTTCCTTAATAGATTCCTCGTACAAACAGTTACCATCTTGCGGAAAGATGGTTTCCATTATTCTCCGTACGCAGGCATTCACGGCTTTCAATAATGCTTTTCGTGTTATAAATCGAACATTTCGTAATTTTTTAAATGTTGTTACCCTGTGCAGAATTTTGGAAAAAGTAAACCGCGTTATTCTAGCTTTCACAAAAAGCTCTCGTGCACGTGAGGAAAACGATCTTTCCATACCTGTTCTCGTTCAATAACATTGGTCATATCCACGTCCACATCAACATCGTCGCCAATATTTTTAACATTGATGAAAGAGTTAGTAGTTTCCATATGTCAAAAGATGTTAGAGATATTGCGGTATTTTGGCAGTTCACGAACACAAGTTGTAGCATGAGTAGTACGACATGTCGCGTCCGTATGTTTTAACCACAACGATGGAAACGTAATAATTTACAAATTCGAAAAATTGTCCTCCTTACCATGTGACGGAAAAAATTTTAAAAATTTCAAATTTGATAATGTTCAACATGATCAATAGTTCGCTCACTTTTAGTTCCGTTGGTACTCCTCGAGAGTTTGTTCGTTGCAATTCATTTTCCTTAGTAATATTTTTAGAATGTATAATTTCCTGTTACTATAGAATGCAGTGGTTTTTAGCAGTTGGCTTCAATGGTATTTATACTTTACGGCCATTTTCATGGCCGTGCTCTCTTTACGTGCGTGTTTTTGGGCCATCCCACAAAATTTCATCCTGGATAGTTTCTATTTTGGATACGTGGGAATCACATACAGCATCTTGATATCATACAGTAGTTCAGAACTGTACTAAATTTACATTTTCCGACAGATGTCATGAGTAAAATTTTATTACTACAATACAATAGAGGTATTTGGCATGAGCGGTTTTTTCACTTTTACTTTCGATTTTGCGCACACGTGTTCGCAAAAGTAAAAGAAAGAAAAAAAACAATTTTGTATTTGGCTGAAGCGACAATCTCTAAGGATGCCATGTGTCACAACTGTAGTGCATGAAACTCCCAGTAGTGCTTACCGACGTAAATGATATGATCTGAAGTGCGACTCGCATTTCAGACTCACACTTGAAATCAGTATCAAGAAAGCTATAACAACCTGAGGTAGAAGGAACAAAATAATTTGGGAAATATGAGGCAAAAACAATTTACTTTACGTATGTGCAAGAAGAAATATAGAAAGGAAAGGAACCGGGC